>CATQJA010000001.1:0-61978 GCA_958295435.1 Mesorhabditis spiculigera
GTAAGCGGTTCGAGAGCCTCGAACTGGGAGATGAGCAGACTCTCCGGCATGAAGTGCCCGGCGCGGAACGCATACGTGCGGAGATAGTCTCGAATTCACCGTCCAGGTGGACGAACTGCACGTCAAGACCGTCCGGGCGCAACCGGTCCCGATAGTCCTTCCGCAGACCCGGACAGGCAACGACGCCTGTTCGTCCCGCATCGGCACGCCCGGACAGCAGGCCGCGATCGCGTCGAGCCACGGCACGCGATCTTCGTCGGTCAACGGTGTCCCGAACGCATCTTGGCGACATTGGACTCGGGATGCAGATCGTCACCGTCGACGAAGTCTGCTCCGGAGACGTGGCGAGATCTACTGCCACGGTGCTCTTTCCAGCACCGGCCACACCCATCACAACTACCTGCACGGTCATGCTTCGACCATGCCCGACTACCGGAGGCCAGACAATACTCGGGGCGATACCGGTTCGCGAGGGTGCCATAGCGGAACGATCTATTGGTTGGGTTCAAGTCAGATGGGACTGCCCGACGGTGTCGGTGGTAGAGCAATAATTTCGCGGCATGGCCAGATACGTGAACGAATCAAACCGGCGGGGCAATCGAACAATGAACAGCAATCAGTTCTCTCTCCTACTGCTGACTACGGTGATCCAGCGCCCTTGTGGGCGCATACAACATCCACGTCACGAAGCGAACAGAAACGCAGAAGAAAATCTCGCGTGGGAGTCGCGATAAAGCAAGAAAAGAACGCCTCCAGAGAATTTCCTGAAGTCCAAAAGACAAGGAATCTTACGGGATCTACTGGGCGGCTCGATCGAATTGGATTGCAGCATATTAGGCTTACTCCTGGATCGGACAGGTGTGTCGTGCCAATCCCGCACCTCAAAATAGCCAGCTATTCTACGCCAACCAAGGTATCCTGAACGACGCTACAAACCAACTTCGAAGCTCCAGCCTTAAAGCCATGATCGTGGGATCAGGGGCCATCGCACGCTATCTCGAGAACGAACTCGGCATAGTAAACGGAGTTGTCATTGCCCTTTCTTCGGCTGCCCAGCCGGGTAGCGATGTGACCGTGGTGGACGAGATGTACGGATCTAGCTTTTCCCGACTTGGCGAGATGACTCTTCACTCAGACGATTTCGTTACCTTAGCCAGACGCGACCTCGATGCGACTGAAGTCTGACAAACCATGCTCAGCCGTTCGCCTTTGCGATCGAATCCTTGCCTTCGGCCCGCTCCGCCCTCGATGGTGTCGTGCTGGATGGGAACGAACTTCTTCTTCGGCAGCAGGAACAGCCACGTCGCGAAGACGAACGGGCCCGTTCCGGCCGGCAGGCTGATCGGAGCGAACGCAGACACCAGCGTGCCGTGGATGACAACAGTCACCAGTGCTCCGAAGACGGTGTAGACGAACGACTACGCCACGACGGGTTGTAGAACACCGATCCGAGCAATTGCCGTCAGCACCGAACTGGCCCGTAGAGGACCATTCCCGGTGTCGACAGTGTTGGCGCCCAGCGCCAGTACCGGAACCCATCGCTATCGCGGAACCGATGAGCGCGAACAACGCCGCCGCGACGCGACCAGCAGCGCGATCACGAAGATAATGCCGGTGACAGTGTTGTTGATCAGAAAGATCTGGGAGACGTTGCGAAACAGCGTGTCCCACAGGAAGTTGAAAGTGATGTCGGCATGAACCGACGCGTCCCCCGATGTGCTGGGGAAACTGGCCGGCGCTGAGGTCCGACGTTTCGGTCGCGGGAACTGGAACGCCGCGAGGAGGAAAAAACCAGTTGACGAGGTTGGCGGAAGGTCAGCGCCGGTACGCCCCAGGTCTTGAGACATTGGCGACAGCCAGGAACGCGATGGTCGACGCGGCAGCTCCCACCACGAGGTAGATCCACGGCATCACGCCCCCGGCAAGGAACGTCGGAAATGCAGCTCCCACAGAATTCCGTTGTATCCGTACAGGCCGATACGCATCGAATCGTCGTCAGGTGCAGCATCATGCCGGTGACGGTGGATACCACCAGACCCACCACGGCACCGATCGCGACGGTGATCGTGTCCGCGGCTATCGCTCCCCAGAAGATACCGACCAGAAACAGCAGGCCCGTCAGCGCATTGCCCTGGAACATCACCTGCCCGGAGCCTTTGAGATTGGTGTCGATGAATCTGAGCACGACGTTCTTGTCCACGACGTCGTCCCAGGGTTTGGTGATGGTGGTCATCGCACGTCCTCGATCCATATCCGACGATCCGCGTCATCCCCAGAGCGGGACGGGCGGAATGGTGGTGTCGAACTGCCTTTCGCACCAGAGCCCAGAAATCACGAACCTTCGCCTTGACGGGTTAGCTCTCCGGACCGAGGACTTTGAAGATGAGACCGGCGTCGTTCGGTAGCCGACTCGCTCCGGAAACGACCTGCCGTCACGGCCCGGAACTACCTCTTCGAGAATGGCGTCGGCGTGCTCCTTCGGTGTCAGCAAGGATGACATTGCCGAACACGTCGTGGTCACCCATGATTCCGCCGTATCGCACGGGGAAGCGTGCCGGTTCGATCACCAACTTCTCGGTGAAGAGGTTCTTCCCGTCCGGACGCTCCGCCTTGATCATTGTGGAGTACAGGTCGTAGACGAACATCTCTCCGCCGTCGTGGTACTTGCGACCCGACATCACGATCTCCGAGAACAACAGCGTTGCAGTCGGATCCACCGTGATGTCGGTGCGCGCGTAGTACCTCGCGTTGCGGTGTGGATCGTCACCCCGGCATCAGTTCGAGATACGAATTCTCCGCGAGCACCACTTTCTGGAGTTGCGACGCGTGATTGGCATCCATCCGGTGAACCTTGGTGGCCGACTGAGTGGTCACGTGCGCGAGAGAACCCGGCTCCATCTCGATGGTCAGGAACAGTCGATCACCTTGCAACACACTGCCGGACGTCGAGATCACGTAGACGCACGGCATGGTCGGCAACGCTTCGTCCCAGTACAGCGCCTGCTGAACGAGCACACGGTGTCTTGCGGTACATGCCCGCAGAATCGTCTTGTCGCCACGGTCGACAAATCGCATCTCGAGAACGCCGGTCTTCCCGACCTTGCCGGCCGGAGCCTGCTTCGGCTGGTCCTGGTACTGGTCGAGTTCCGGGATGGTCGGGATCGGACCCGGGAGCGCCCGCGATGCTCCAGGGCGAGCGGTGCGCTCACGGTGCGCTCGCTCCCACTTCCTCTTCGTCGAAAGAGGACTCCGTGCACGATAAGGTCCACCACTTCCTTGATGCCTTCCCGGTCATGCAATTGGTGAAGACAAACGCTTGACGTCTCCCCGCATTCCCTGAGTCGCGATCCATGACTCCGAGATCGGCGTTGACGTACGGTGCGAGATCGGTCTTGTTGATGACCAGGATGTCGGACTGCGAGATTCCCGGACCGTTCTTACGCGGAATCTTGTCGCCTGCAGCTACGTCGATGACGTAGATGAAGAAGTCGACGAGAGCCGGGCTGAACGTCAGTGTGAGGTTGTCGCCACCACTTTCGATGAAGACCACGTCGGTGTCTGGGAACGTCTTCTCCATGTCCTCGACGGCCGCGAGGTTCATACTCAGGTCTTCGCGAACGGCGGTGTGCGGACAGGCCCCCGTCTCGACGCCGACGATGCGTTCCTCCACGAGAACACCTTTGAGAGCCTTACGCACGTGCTTGGCATCTTCGGTGGTGACCACGTCATTGGTGATGATCAGAACGCTGGTGCCCCGCTTGATGAACTCCGGCGTGATCGCCTCGATGAGTGCGGTCTTCCGAACCCACGGGTCCGCCGATTCCGATGCGCGTTGTCTTCTTCATCGTTCTCCTTCTAGTTCATGAACATTCGGACGTGCGCCTTGACGTGAACCGCAGCCAGAATGTCGATCATCGGGGCGAAATTGGACATGTCGTCGAGTCCGTAGTCACGCACTGCGGCGTACTCACGGCCGGCGCTCTGATTGACCTCGAACAGAATCTCCTGTGTCCGCAAGGTGATCTACTCGGACGATGCGAAGCGCAGCGCCAGGAGCAACGTCATCGCGACACCGTACTGATTGACCGTGAAAGCGTCCTCCTCCGGAGAACCCATCTCCGCAGCAATTCCGGGGCCGACGGGGTAGGTACCCGGCGTCTCCCCCGATGCGATCGCGGCCAACCACTTGTTGAACAGGGTCTCACCGGCCAAGCGCCCGCCGAGTTCGGCCAGCTGCTTACCCATCGGGTACTCATCGTGCGTGCTTCTTCGTTGAGCTTGCGTTCGATCACTGCATGATCAGCGGCGAGGATCGCCGAGAAGTCACCGGCGGTCGCGCCCCGGTGCGCTGCGAGTACGGCGATCCCGTCGCACGTCGCGCCCTGATGGGCGGCCGAGCACAAACTCCCGCAGCGACGGACCGCCCGTGACAATTCCTTGCGCCACGGCCGATTCCAAACCGTTGGAGAACGAGAAGGAACCGACCGGGAACATGGAATCGGAAAGCTGCATCATCCGCATCGCGCGGTTGATGCTGAGCCGGATCCCTCAGACTGAGAGGGTCATGGGTATGCCCCTCGCCCTCACGCGCGGCCGCACCGAACAAACGGCGTGCCTCGTGTGGAGCGATGTACAGGAATGACCTCGGCGCCCGGGATGAAGGTGTACTCGATGCCCTCGAAAGCATGTGTCCGCATCACCGAGCCCATGACCGCCTTGTCGACTGTCAACGGAACGTAGACCTTCATTCCCCTTCACCACCGCAGGCCAGTGCTGGTTACCCACGGCATGTCCCAACTCCAGGCACGTCTGAATCATCTTCTCGGGCGTGACGTCGACCAGCGCGCTCAGGTCGATCTCCAACACGTCCTTGAGGTTGATCCTGGCCACGACCACGGTGTTCGCCGGCTCGTCCCACAGCAGAATGTCGCCGTCCTGCAACTGAATACCACGATCGAGCGAGACGGCCGAATTCACGGCCACCGATCGTGGTGCGTCGTCAACCGACTCTTCTGCGCTTCCCACTGATCGAGCGACAAGACGTCGACTACCGCATTGTCGAGTCGACCGGCCCCTCCTCGTCGGTCTCCTTCCCGAGAAGCGCGTCGACTCGCGTCGGCTTTCCGCTCGGCGCGGTCATCTCGCCGTGCGTGTGTGGCGCGCATCGGCGCCGTGCGTGTGTGTGATTGTTCCCGACACTGGGAGACCCTAACTGAAGAAGTAAAGTTGGTTCAAGCGAATGGATTCGGCAGGTTCGACGTATGCGTGGACGCCGTCCGCAGTCACCGCGAAGGTCTCCGGGTCCACCTTGATTTCCGGGTGGCCGAGTTGCGAACCAGATCACGCTTGGTGACTGTTCTGGTCCCCTCGACAGCAACAACCTGACGTTCGAGACCGAGCCGGTCCCTTGATGCCCGTCGTCGAGTGCCGCTCGCGAGACGAACGAGACCGAACTCTACGGCAACGCCTTGCCGAATCCACCGAACATCGGCCGGTAGATCACCGGTTGTGGTGTCGGGAGTGAAGCATTCGGATCTCCCATGGCATGCCAGCTGATCAGACCGTTCTTGATGATCGTCTTCGGCTTCGCACCGAAAAATGCGGGCTCCCAGAGAACAAGATCCGCCATCTTCCGACACCGATCGACCCGACCACATGCGAAAGACCAAACGTCAACGCGGGATTGATCGTGACCTTCGCGACGTAGCGCAACACGCGGAAGTTGTCGTGCGTCGGTGAATCCTCAGGCAGCTTTCCCGCGGGACCGCTTCGCACAGTCCGCTGTTTGGATCGCGCGTAGCCAGTTTTCTCCAACGCCCCATCGCCTGTGAGTCGCTCGAGAACATCGAGATGACGCCCATGTCCTGCAGTACGTTCTCCACACCGATCGTCTCGGCGCGAACGCGGGACTCGGCAAACCGAAACATCGGAGGCACTTTGGGATTGAGGTTATTGACAGACCATGATCATGTCGAAGAGCTCGGCCTGAGTATTGATGCCGTACGGCAGCGTCGGGTTGGTCGACGCCGGAAGTACGTTGTCCTCGCCCGTCACCCGCAGAATGTCGGGTGCGTGACCGCCCGCACCCTCGCTGTGATAGGTGTGAATGGTACGGCCTTCGAAAGCCGCGATGGTGTCCTCGACGTATCCGGCCTCATTGAGGGTATCCGTGTGAATGGCGACCTGAACGTCCATTTCGTCTGCCACCCGCAGACTCACGAATTGTGGCCGGTGTCGCTCCCCAGTCCTCGTGGACCTTCAGACCGGCCGCACCGGCCTTGATCTGTTCGACCAGCGACTGATGCCCGGACGAGTTCCCCTTGCCCAGCATGCAGACGTTGACCGGCAAACCCTCATTGGCCTTGAGCATCATCTCCATGTTCCAGATACCGGAAGTGATGGTGGTGCCGTTGGTTCCGTCGGTCGGGCCGATACCACCACCGATCAGCGTCGTCACTCCCCCGCTGAGCGCGTGGTACCGCCTGCTGTGGTGACACGAGGTGCACGTGCGGATCGATGCCGGCGGCAGTGAGGGATCATCTGTTCCTGGAAATCGCGTCGGTCGCCGGACCGGTGGTCAGCCCGGGGTGACGCCTTCCATCGTGCTGGAGTTTCCGCCTTGCCCCAGCCGACGATCTTGCCGTCCTTGATTCCCACGTCTGCCTTGACGACACCGATGGATTTGCATCACGACGATGACCACGTTGGTGATCACGAGGTCGAGGGCACCGTCGATGCTGCACGACTCCGGATCCTGGCCCATGCCGTCGCGCAGCGTCTTGCCGCCGCCGTAGATCGACTCGTCTCCGATGGTTCGAAGATCTTCCTCGACCTCGATGTACAGGTCGGTATTACCCAGTCTGATCTGGTCACCTGTGGTGACCCCGAACGAGACCTGAATACTCTTATCTCGAAATGCTTGTCATGGGTGTTGCTCTCCTTCGTCCGCCGTGAACGAGAATCAGTCGGTTTGAGGTTCGGACGGGAAGCCGAGTTCTTCGGCACGCTGGACGGCTCCAGGAGGCCTCGGCCGGTAGGCGGCGTGGGTCGGCGCCCAACCGTCGACAAGTCCGTTGAAGCCTTGAACCCGCCGTTACCGCCGAACGGCACCCAACGTCACCTTCTCGTCGCCCGGCTCGAACCTGACCGCCGTGCCCGCTGGAATGTGAGGCGCCAGTCCGAAGGACTGTTCACGATCGAAGGACAACGCGCGATTGACTTCCCTGAAGTGGTAGTGCGAACCCACCTGGATGGGACGATCACCGGTGTTTCGGACTCGCACCAAACGGGGACGGCCTCGTTCAGTTCGATCGGCTCGTCCGCAACACGTATCCGCCGACCGGCACTTTCTTCTCGCCGCCGGAATCCTTCTTCGTCGATTTGCTTGCCATCTTGGAGTGCTCTGACATCTCGGTCGGGCTACTGGATCGGAGAGTGCGGTGACGAGCCGGCTACCGTCGAGGAACACCGCCTCGACCTGCACACGCGGAATCATCTCCGACACCTTCCATCATCGTCGTCGACCGTCAAGGCGTGCGATGCGTCGGCCATGATCTCCTCGAAAGTGTCTGTGCCCTCCCGAGCTCCCTCCAGAGCGGCTGCAGATGATGACTGCGACGGACTCCGGATGATTGAGTTTGACCCTTTGCCTTTCGCCTCAGTGCGACATCCGCCAACATGAGAATTGTCAGCTTGTCGAGTTCTCGCGGTGTCAGATGCATTCCGAACGCTCCTTGTCGATCATGCGGTAACTCCTGTCGTCGAATACATGTCAGCTCCCTGTTCCGTCGCTTCGGTGAGAGGTTCGGCCGCCTGCTGGACGAAACCGCTCCTCCTGCCGCCCGAGTACTCGTTGATCGCGTCCAGAACCGCCTGGGCATGTTCCGAGGCGACCAGCACCTCGACACGCAACCGCTCCGTGAACACGACGTCGTTGCGTTGCCCGCGAAACTGAGAGGCCGAGTCGCTCGCGGAGGCATGCGCTTCCGATACGACTATCGATTCCGCTCCGGCAGCCAGCAGCGCCTCCCGAAGCTTCTCGGACTCGATGGTCTGCAAGCCCGCCGTGATGAGTTCGTGCTTCAGGGCGCCGAGGTTCCGGAACAAGTTTTGCCCTCGACCAGGACCCCCGAGGTCGAACCCGCTGGTCTGCGGCGCACCACCGGCGTCGACGGAATGCGGCGTTGTAGCGGTACGCGTCCATGCCTCTGTTGACGACGGTCGATGTCCACCTGGTCTTTCGGAGCCAGCTTGGGACCGATGGTCTTCTCGATACCCGTGGCGATCAGCCAGGTCACCACGAACGAAAGCGATGACGACGATCCAACGCCAACGCCTGCTCGCCGAGTAGTCCTGCGCCGCCGCCGAAGAAGAGTCCGTCGCGGCCGATCGAGATTGATCGCCTTTTCGCCGAACAAACCGAGAGGAGGTAGACCGAGGATGCCGCCGATTGAAGTGGACCGCGATGACGTCGAGCGCGTCGTCGAACTTGAAGATCGACTTGAGCGCGAGCACGAGTGGCAGACCAGTCCGGCAAGCGCGCCGATCGCCAACGCGAGAAGGTGCTGACGGAAGCCGGCGCAGGGGTGACGGTCGCCCGAGACCGGCTACCGCGCCGGTGATTCCACCGATCGCCGTGGCCTTGCCCTCGGTAGTACCTTTCGATGACGAGCCAGACTGACCATGCCGCCCGCTGCGGCGACGCGAGTGTTCATCAAGGCTTGTGCCGCAACACCATCGGCGGCCAATCCGTCGCCTGCGTTGAATCCGAACCAGCCAGAACCACAGGATGCCTGCGCCGATCAGCGCCAGAGGCACCGAGTGCGGGACTGCCTCGGCGTTGGGGCCATCCCGGACGTTTGCCGACCACCAGCAAGATTGCCAGGGCGGCGGCGCCGGCGGATGCGTGGACGACAATTCCGCCGGCCCAGTCCTGAGCTCCGCAGGGCTCAACCAGCCTTCGGGATTGAAGAGCCAGTGCGCGATCGGGGGTAGACGATGATCGACCACAGCACGAGCAGAACGGCCCAGCCCAGGGGCTTGAGCCGGTTTGCGGTCGCACCGGTGATCAGCGCGGGCGTGATGATCGCGAACATCATCTGATAGACCACGAACGCCAGAGTCGGTACCGCGACTGCACCTTCGATCAGGTGGAAGCCCGGGGCGGCGGCAGTGTGTATGTCCTGCAAGCCGAACAATTTGAGGTCACCGAGGAAGCGGAACCCCAGTCTCCACTGAACGCGAAGCTGTATCCGAACACGACCCAGGTAATCGAGGCGAGTCCAATTGGGACGAGGTTCTGCTGCAACATGACGAGCGCACCTGCTACCACGCACCAGACCGGCGTAGAAGAAGGCGAGTCTGGGAACTCATGAAGAGAACCAGGCCAGCGGAGATCAGCACCCACGCCGTGTCCCCACTGTCTATCACTGCTTCGGCTAACACCATTTCCATCGACATCGACGACCTCCGAGCATTATTCGGACCTGAACAAAGTCATTGGTTAGAGCAGCAATTCGCGATGTTCCAATTCACTGGACGTTACGCTACGCCCCATAGTTGCACCTTCTCAGCAAAATCGGGGAACATCCGGTTTTCACGTTTAGTAGAGCATTGTTCTGGGAAAAGATGGGACTTTTGCCTAAACATTGCGGACGCTCCACAACCTACAATTGCGGGACCAATTCTCACCGAAAGTGGTTTAAGTCTTGCAAAATGGAGAACGTAGCCGCAGGTGAGCGACACTTTCGAAGCAGAAATGCCGTTTCCAGCTCGGGACTTAGCTCCCTAACCAAGACAGCCGCGAGCGCCCTGTTTGATTACCAACGTCGGTGACCCGCCTATCCAATCGGGTAGGTAATTTCACCGAACATCTTCTCACCTGTTCAGATGACTAACCTTCACTGCACTGAGGGCAATCCTGTCGTTAATATGTTCTTCATCCGTACTGGATATTTCGACCGGAAAGTCGAAGATCACCTTTCGATAACCTTTGAAGGTGAAAAACTCTCGCTGTAACTCTTTTTGTTATGCAGAACCTAGAAGGAGGATTGATCCCACCAGGCGAGCACTCGGATGCCGGACACAGTCAGCCACTTCGACGGCTCTCCCGCCTTTGTGTCGACCTCGAACCACACCCGCCCCGGTTGGCGACCGGCCTGGAGCCACGTCCCATCCGAAGGCTCGAGCGACCCGGATCATCTCGATCGCGTCCGCCATTCGCGGATCAGGCTCATTTCCATACGACAACGACGCTTCGCGGAAGTAGTCGGCTGCGTTGAGCACGTTGTAACGCCACCGGAACGGGTACGCAAACCGGCCCGACCCAGGGCCCCACCGGTTCGCGGGTCGAGAGTCGCCGGAACAGACCGCGCTGCAACAAGTACTCCTCACCGGATCGCCGAGCCGCGCGCGTCTCATCCGTTCCCCGGTCGCGATCTCGTACGCGAGAAGCCCTTTGAGTGATTGAGCGTCGAGATGAAACGACGATCGCGTCGAACCTTCGGTCCACTCGCAGTTCCACCCACCATCCGGAGTTGATGCCGCACCAAACCAATGCTTGAGTTCATCAACGCAAACATCGAGCCACACGTTTTGCCACCGTCCAGGCGTTGATGCAGCAATCGACCTCACCGTCCCAGTACGGCCGGCCCTCGTACTCCCAGCGACGGTTTTCCGCGAGCAGTTCTGCGGTTCGACGCTCCCGCAGAACACCGGCGTCGAGGCCCCACTCACGCAAGGAGTTGAGCGTCAGGTTGTTGCCGTCCAGGGTTGCGAACTTTGTTCTGCTGCTTCGGGTCCCGCGAAGTCGAATTCTGCCGGGAAGAACGCCCCACCCGCCCATTGGCCGTCTCGGTCCTGCAATGAAAGCAGGCGTACCAAATCCTTTGGTAGCGATCGACGCGCGCGTCGCCGCCCACACAGTGGGCGCTTCGTTCGGCAGATCGCGCTCCACCTGCCACCGAATCGCTGGATCCGAGTCGAGGAGCCACGCGAAGCAAGTCGGTTCGGGGTGCCATCTGGCAATACTATCGAAAGGCGAAGCAGGCCATCCGGTTAACGCATTTCTCGACGTCTGATGCAATGGTGAACTCCGGACCCATTGCGTGGCCTACACCGGGTAATCAACGCCGCCCGCACCGCCACGATGTCGGCGGCAGCGACCTCCATTGGCTTGTCCCCAACCGAATCAACGTGCCAGTGGACAACTCCTCTACCACCGCAGATTGGGGCAGCGCGCTGCGATCGAACCTAACTCCGGAATGGAAGTATGTTCCCATCCCACCTCGACCTCACCTTTCGACCGATTCTGAAGATCTATGTAGTCGCCGATGCTCCACCGAGCTCGATCCGGTTTCCAATGCTTGACGATAACTTTCGCGATCGCGTCTCCGATGTCAGGGCCGAGCAGCTGCCGGGTGCTGTCGGTGAGCTGCGTCTCCGTCGGCAACGACACCCGGACACTGTTGGGGGCGCTGGTTTCTAAGCCGCCGACCCTGGAGATGATCCGCCGCGCGGTCCCGTCCTCGGGCGACAAACCGATGCTGTACCCCGGTCCGGGGTGGTCCGAGTATCCACCTCCTTCGAGCGGGAATGCTCGAAGATTTTCACCAACCCGTCCACACTGAGATCCGCGGGGCCTTTGTCCAGTTTTTTGGTGTACACCACGCAACGCCAACTCCGGGTCGATCGTTTCCAGGTCGTCGAGGAAGCGCGCATCGTCTGCGCCACCTCCTGACTCGACTGCACCCGCGTGCCCCAATATCCGGCTACCGTCGGCCATCGCCCGAAAAAGCTCATCGCCCCGTCCTTTCCAACCACTGCGTAATAGTCTCCGTCCGACTACGTGTCGCGACATGAGCAAGGTCGGCAGTCACGCGGCGTCTTAGACCGGGTAACCCAGTGCTTCCGCACCGCCAGGATGTCGTCAGAGTTGACGTCTAACGGTTTCTCGCCCAACCGAATCAGCGTTCCGTTGGGAGTTCCTTCCAGTACGAAGCGACGACGGGCAGTTTGCTGTGATCGAGATCGATCCCGGACTGGATGATGTCTCCCACCCGACTTCGATTTCGCTGACCTCTATTTCCCTGCGCGTTGCGGTACTCCCAGCGTCCCCCACCGCGCAGACTCCGGCGACCAATGCTCGATGATCGCTTTCATGATCGCGTCCCCGACGCGTCGCGGTCAGCAACTGCGACGCCTCCCCGATTGCTTGTTTCTCCGGGGAGGGTGACGTTGACAGAGATTGGAACCCTCGGAACATTCCGGCCGAGAGAATTGGATTCTCAAGAACTGATATCTGTCCGGGTGCAACAAACTCACGATGTAGCCAAGGTCGAAGGCAGCAACGGTTGCCCTTCGATATCCTTCGCTGCCCGGAAGATTTTCGCTAGGACTTCCCACGCCTAGATCCCGGTCGACTCGAGAGGCAGTCTCGGGCGAAAACACCCAAGCTTCTCAAGTGCTCGATCAATGTTCCTCAGACTATGAAGAAACGAGAACACCTCGCTGCAATGCCTTCTACCGGTTGCGTCCGAGGGCCCCAATACCCGATCACTGTCGCGCACGATCCGAATTCATCGACCTTTCCCTTTCCAGCCACTCTGCGATCGTCATAGTCGTTCTCGGCAAATCATTGTCATTGAACAGTTGTGGTCCGGGTTGCTGCGGAGCGCCGGGGCATCCGGATTCACCGGCACCTGACCGACATCAGGCAGAGTCGGCACACTGGTTCCTCGGTGCGACCTGGCGAGGAGCCCAGGGTGGAGTTCCTCGGGTCTCGGGTTCGACCCCGGATCGCCAATCCCACCGGGCGAGAGAGTGATTCCCACTCGCCACGATCGGGATCGCCGGGAAAGTGGGTTGCGAGGGTTCCGGAATCGCGGGATCCGGGCGTGCAGGTTCATTCACGGACGGAACAGAGGGTTGATCATGCTCGGCAGGTGGAACTGTGCCGTCGATGGCGGGTATGCCGCGCGGTGGCACTCCACCCGGAGCGTCGATCAGCTGGTGCGTAGCCGGATCGGGACCGCGGCGCGGTAATTGCGGGCAGGCTGGTCGGTCCGCGCCATCCCTACCTGCAGGCAGCCCCGAGTGCGCCCAACGTGGGCTCACAGCCGTCTGAAACCTTTGGGTAGAGGAATCTCCGGTCGTTCGGTCGGCAGTCCTGCTGCTGCGCGGATGCTTCGGATGTCCTCGACTGTTAACGGCGTGGACAGATTCTTCTGGATGACGATTGTGCCGTCCTGGTAGGGAAATGCCCCACGCTGGGCGGGAGCTGCGTTTCCTCGATCGGCAACTCAGGACCGAAGTGAGGTGCAACTGCCCACGATCGCGTCACCCGGTACGTTGAACTGAGGCGATGATTCGGTTCGGCGGTAGAGCACGGTGACACGCGAGTCCCAGATATCGGCTAGCCCCTGAACGAGCTTCAATGCCAGCGAAATCAGTGATTCGTCGGCAAAGGCACATGCGAATGCGCCGGACCCTGAGGTGCCCCGAAACTAACAACGACTTTGGCGTCTCCAGCGGGTGAATACAGGGTCATATGTCGTCCCAATGAGAGGGGATACATACCGCCGGTGGCATCAGGGGATCGTCTGCGCTCGATCAGTGCGGCTTGATCGATTTTTCCGTCGGAGGTACAAGGATCTGACGGATATTCGACGCCAAGGCTTGCTCGGAGTCCGGCACCGTCGGGGGCATCGCCTACTGTTTGGTACAAGTCGACGTCGAAGACAGGATCGATGTCGCGAAGCAATCGTAGCGAACGTGCAACGAGCGCGGCCGTGACGGCCTCGCTTTCAGGCGCACCCTTTCGTGGAATGACCTTCACTGTCAAAGCCCTACGTAGGATTGCGGCGCAGTGATGACGTAGGCACTTTCACTCCCCTCCAAATACGATGATGTTGATGTTCTCCATCCCGATGACCTCGTCGAACGCATCCTCCATTATCTGAGCAGCTTGTTCTTAAGAACACCATCACCTGCGGACGTGAGCTTGGCCGTAACTTCTGGTGTCACAGCCGGCGCGAGCCTTTCGGTAGGCGAACCTCCGGTCGTTCGGTCAGCAGGCCGACTGCTGCACGGATGCTTCGGATATCGTCGGCAACCAACGGGGCGCGTGGATCACGCTGGATGACGATCGCTCCTTCTCTTGTACGGAAAAGCTTCGACAGTGGGTGGGATCTGCGTTTCGTTGATCGGCATCTCAGGGCCGAAGTAGGTGCAACTGCCCACCGTTGCGTCGCCGGGCACGTTGTACTGAGGTGTGAGCTCCGCATCCCGGTAGAGCACGGCCGTGGGAGCGTCCCAGATATCGGCCATACCTGGACGAGTTTCAATGACAGTGAGATCAGAGATTCATCGGCGAAGCCCCTGGGTACGGCCAGATGAAGGTGCAAAGTAAGGAACCTGCTCCTGCCGTACTCCCGAATCCGATGAGAATTTCGATGTTTCCGTTGTCGGTGAACAACCTGAGTTGATGCCCGAATGAGAGTGGGTAAATCCCGCCTGCGGCATCAGGAGACTTTCTGCTCTCGATCATTGCGGCCTCGAGAGGCCTTCTGCCTGAGGCGTGAGGATCCGCCCACCATTCAATGCCAGAGCCTGCTCGACCGTAACGCCGTCGGGAAGGTCATTCCTCACGGAGCGATACATGTCGACGTCAAAGACTGGGTCAAGCTTTCGAAGGAACTGCAGTGACCGCGCTGCCAGCACTGCGGTGACCGATTCGGCTTCCGGCGGCCCCTTCCGCGCCATGACTTTCACGGTCAACCCGGACGCCGGATCGCGACGTAAAGATAGAAGCAGACAACGTCACTCCTGCTCGAAGACGATCGACCAATCGGAACAGTCTCTGGCGCTACACCGGGTAACCCAACGCCGCCCGCACCGCCACGATGTCGGCGGCATCGACCTCCATTGGCTTGTCCCCAACCGAATCAACGTGCCAGTGGGCAGCTCCTCTACCGCCGCAGATTGGGGCAGCGCGCTGCGATCGAACGTAACTCCGGAATGGAAGTACGTTTCCCATCCCACCTGGATCTGACCTCTAACTCGCGGTTGCAGATCGAGGTAGTCGCCGATGCTCCACCGAGCCCGATCCAGTTCCCAATGCTTGACGATCACTTTCATGATCGCGTCCCCGACATCCGGTTCGAGCAACCGTCGCAATTCGGGGGAACATCCTTCTCCGTCGGCAACGACACCCGGACACTGTTGGGGGCACTGGTTTCCAGCCCGCCGACCCTGGCGATGATCCGCCGCGCGGTCCCGTCTTCGGGTGACAAGTCGACGTCGTAGCCCGGTCCCGGGGTGTCCGAATACCCCATCTCCTTCGAGCGGGAATGCTCGAAGATTCGCACCAACCCGTCCACGCTGAGATCTGCTGGCACTTTGTCGAACTCGGCAGTCGAGACCCACGGCAACGCCAACCCCGGGTCGATCGCTTCCAGATCGTCGAGGAAGGCCCGCATCGTCTGCGCCACCTCCTGACTCGACTGCACCCGCGTGCCCCAATACCCGCCCACTGTCGGCCGCCGCCCGAAAAAGCTCATCGCCCCGTCCTTTCCAACCATTGCGCAATAGTTTCCACCGTGACACCGACGACGTTCTCGTCGTCGAAGCCTCTCAAGGCGAGTTCAGCATATTGTTCGTTGAGCATCACCCACACGAGCTCAGCGTCCATCCCGGCTTGTGCGAGGGCATCGAGCTGCGCCTGAGCGGTCTTGGGCCAATCTCTTTGCCAAACACGGCCCCGGAAGTCCGTTACGTAAGGTTCACCGTTCCGGTCGAAGATGAAGTCGTAGATGTGTTTCGCATCGACGATGACGTTCATGTCCGGGAACCAACCGTCGAACTTGAGCTCACCGTTCTTCCCGGCATCGAATGGCAAGATGAACGCGAACTGCCCGTCCACCAGCGTGACGAGTTCCTGAAATACCCGAGAAGGCCTCAACCTCCGAGCGGCGTCGTACCGGAGACCTTCGCCTGCATCACCCCATACCCCGACATCGGTGCCATCCCGATCACCGATGATCCGGGACTGCAACGTACGCAGATCCAACGGGCCGACTCCTTCGACCTCCACGATGTCCGGCGGTGTTTCGCCGGGTGCGAGTTGCGGTGGTTTTTCTCGTGCGAACGGCATCCACCACAACGGATCCTGTTCAACCCCTGGTCCTCCGGGCTGTCAGGCTGTGTGGGAGGCATCGTGACCGCGGGTCGCTGCGTCGGATCCTCGATGACGCCAGGGCTGGGAATGGTGCTCCGGATCGGTGGCGAAGGGGTCGAATTCCGGTAGTCCGGGTTGCTGCGGAGCGCCGGGAGCGTCCGGATTCACCGGCACCTGCCCGACATCGGGCAGAGTCGGCGCACTCGGTTCCTCGACCTGACCTGGCGAGGGAACATTCGGGGTAGAAATTCCTGGTGTCAGGTTCGGCCCTGGATCACCGATCTCCCCGGCGTGGATGGTTCCCACTGGCCGCGGTCGGGATCGCCGGGCGAAGTGGGTTGCGAGGGTTCCGGAATCGTGGGATCCGGGGCGTGCGGGTTCATTCACGGAAGGGATCGTGGGGTGGTCATGTTCGGCAGGTGGAACTGTGCCGTCGATGACGGGTATGCCGCGCGGTGGCAGTGTGCCCGGCCGGGGAATGTTTTGAGCAGGGGTCGATGGTGAAGTAACCGGGGGCCGGGTGGGTGTTGTCCGGTTCGAGACGATCAGGTCTTCAGCCCGGATCGCGCCGACGGCCAGACGGGCCCCGCGCAGCGGGGGACGACGAAGCTCATGATCTCGTCGGTGTAGGGCTGATCAGCTTACGACCGGGGTCCAGATGCTGCGCGTCGCCTATCCGAACTGGTTCGCCGGTGCTCCAATCGTACAAGGACAGTTCCGAGTTGGAATGGTCGAAAACCTGGTAGGGGCGTCCCTGCTCGTCGTAGGTGACCTGCAGGTCGTGCTCTTCTCCCTGCGCGTCGGTGTACGTCCAGCTCCACACGTTCGGCACCTTCGAAGGTGTGCCGGACCAGTTGGTTCCGTTTTCGTCCGTGAACGAGACGTCGCTGACAGCGGGTTCAGTGGTGTAGTCCTGCCCGCCGATGTTCGAAGTGATCGGCTCCTGGGTTTGATCGGCGAGTATCGCGTCGCCGACAGGGTTTCCGGTTCCTATTTCGGTGATCGGCGGTTCGGAGACCTCAGGTTAGGGTCACCGGACATGAGCTGGCCGAGGTCTGAATCTGCCGGGTCCGCAGGTTCGGTGGGTGTAGTCCCGCCCGCCGATGTTCGAGGTGATCGGCTCCTGGGTTTGATCGGCGAGTATCGCGTCGCCGACAGGGCTTCCGGTTCCTGTTTCGGTGATCGGCGGTTCGGAGGCCTCGGAGTTAGGGTCACCGAGCATGAGCTGCTTCGAGGCCTGAATCTGCCGGCTCCGGGGGTTGGCGGCGAGGACGTTTTGTGCGTCCCTGCGTGCTTGTTCGCCCTCCGGGGTCATCGGGCCGATGAAGTTCGCCTGCGCTTCGAGCGCAGCACGTTCTTCCGGTGTCAGCTCCGGGTCGGCGAGGGATCGGGTAGAGCAGGTCTCTCGATACCGGCGGTGTCGACGACCTGAACGAGTTGCCCGTCCCGGATCTCGTAATGCGTCGGAACAGGAGTGCCGTTGGCGTCGTACGCCCACGGGGCATCGATTGTCGAGACCGGATTCCCGTCGGCGTCGAAGACGTGACCGTGCCATCGGGGTTGACACTCATGTGACCGCCGGGCGGCACCGTCACCGGAATCACGGATTCGATGCGACGACGTTTCGTCGTGGATCAGGAAGAAGAACCGGCTTCCGCCGGTGATCGGATCGAACACCCGCAACGAGGACTGCCCGCCAGGTGCGTACGCAGTCAACGGCGACGCGACAGTCCCGACCGCCTGGGAGAGTACTGATTCGGGCGTGCGGGGGCTGGGTCCCGGCCGCCTGCGCACTCCGATACCCGCAGCGGTGAACGCCGCGGCCCCGACGAGGACCAGTTCGAGATACCTGTCACGGCCCGAGTCCTCCCGGTTGTGGAAACATCTGCTGCCGGATCCGGAACCGTTTGGGCCGGTGCGATATTCGAATCCGAATCCGAATCCGCGGGGATCGGTCCTGGACCGCGATCGGTGGTGGTTCCCTCACCCGGGGTGGGTGTGGGTGAGGAACCGCTGATGCCGATGCATTGGGGAATGCACCGACACCAGTTTCCGGGCCGGGGACTCGGAAGTAATGGGCGGAACCTCGATCGTCGGCACAGGGACGATGGGGTGCCGTTGTAGGTGGGAAAGTTCGTCGGAGCATTGGCCCCGACATTTGGGCCACCGCCTGGAGCCTGCGCACGGGGAGCCCGACAGTGGTCGTCGGCGCAGCTGTCGACGTCGTGGACGGCGCACTCAGGCACGGGTTGATGATCTCTGGCGGGATGGGCGCACCAGGTGGCAGCGACGCAATGAGATTCAGGTAGATCTGATGATCACGTGCCCGCACCGCCGCGCAGTCTTCTTCCGGCGTCGCGTTCGCCGGAGCGGCGGAGAGTGCGATTCCCGCACCGATCACTCCGGCCGCTCCGGTCAACAGCGCCCCGGCGGCAAGCACTCCCGCGAGAGTCCGGCGAAGTCGTCTACCGGACTTCACCGGTGCGCACCACGATTGTCACTCTTCTTCGTTCGGAGTAGCGCGATGAGTTTGTCTGCGCCCCACCAGAACAACCGTCCGGAGATCGACATCCACAAGAAGAATGCCAGGTAAACCAGGATCGTCCCGTAGTCGTTCGCCCAGCCGGCGAGCTTCCCGATCACTGCGAATGCCGCGATCAGCAACCCCAGTCCGACTGCGGTGGCGATCACAGCCTTGGAAAGTGGACTGAGTTCGCTGTCCGGATCCCAGTCATCAACGTCTGCAACGTCTTTGCTGTCGACGGCAGCGGGTTCCGTTTGCACACTGCGACGTTCGGCGTTGTTGACGGTCATGGCTGGAACTCCAAACAGGAAGGGAGAGCGGGGACAACGAGTCGCCGGTACTGGGCGCGGTATCAGTTCCAGTACTGGTAGGCCAGGGTGACGTACCCGGCGTTGGCCGGGTTGTTCGGATCAGCCAGGTAGACATCGACGTAGCCACCAGCATGTGCAGCGGCTTCGCCGATCACTACGCGGTCGGGGGCGCTGAGCTTGCCATCGGGGCCGACGGTGAGCGCCGAGCCCGGTGCGAGCTCAATCCACCGCTGCGAGCCTGGAACGATGTCGGAGATGGCGTCCGGGATCGGGCTCGCCGCCAACGCCGCGGTTTCCGCATTCGAGAGCGACAGACCGATCCGACCCTGCTCAGGTTCGACGATCGGAGTTGCAGCAGATGCCACGCCGGCGCCGAGAACACCGATCAGGGCGATACCTGCGCTGAGGGTTCCGGCAGTGGCCAAGGTACGAATCTTCATGATTTCTCCTTTGTGAGGCGTGATGAGTAACCACCCCGGGACGGGACGGATCGGAATTACTCGCCAGCAGCGCCGGCGAAGTCTGCGAGGGTCAGGAGCCAGGCGGGATCGGAGCACACGAACAACGTGTTGTCGGACGTCGCCGTCGACACCGACAGTTGTGCGTACGAGCGGATCGTCACCGGCCCCATGCACGCATCAACCTTCACGTGCACGTTCTCTGCCGTGATCGACGCCTTCGACGACTCGAGATCCTTCTTCCCCCAACGGAATCGTCGTGATCGTGCCCGGCGCAATCGTCGACTGAATACTCGGATTCACCGACGCATTCACACCCGTTCGCCGACGGGACACCCGAAATACTCACACCGACAGACGGGCCGAGCGAAAAACCAAGCCCCAAGCCGGTCCGGAGGAAACATCGATCTGGCAGCCGATCTGCAATCCCTGCTCGATCATAACCGGTCTTCACTGCCGAATCGCCCTGACCACCGATCGTGCCGGTCACCCTTCGCCGACACGAACCCCTCACGGGTGAACGCCGTCGTCGCCAGATTCGGCACCCGGGTTCGCCGACAGTTTCGTGGCGGCAAGATCCAACGACCAACCGTCATCGGTGACAGTGCGTCGCGGACTTGTCCGCCAACGCCGTCGGCGTTGCCGATACACTCCCTGCGAAGACCACTCAGACGACAGCGCGGCAACCGCACGCACGTCGCGAGCCTCACTCGCGACCCTCGATCGACGATGGGATAGGCCGTTTTGCGATTCGAGCGACATGAACTGCTCCTCCACGTGACACAGCAACCAGAGCGGTAGCCGACAACTAACTGGAATTGTGTTTCTCGGACGAGTATCAATCGTCCTGTTCGCCAGCGCGCCGACTCCGCCATCTTGGTTTAGGGTGAACTTTCGGTAACAGATATATATCGACAGGCTTATCATCAGCAAAAGGACCTAGGTCCCACTAATGAGCAAGGTCACGGTTTGAAGGTAAGAAGAACCCTCAGAAACGGTGTGGCAACCGAACTGAACCCCACGTTTCGTGGGCCTCAGGGCATTTGAAGGCCGAAAGTGCGGACATCCAGCCAGTGCACGTACTTGAATGTGCAACCAACAGGCACTACTCGGCATCTGATCGCAATCAAGACACCTGAGCGGGGCCTAGGGCGCAACTCCTGCATGGTTCACGCGGAGATGTTCACTTCGTGGTCGGCGCGAACTCGCAAGACCCACTTGCGTCGCACCGTTAGCTTGTCAATCACTGATAGGCGCAGACGACGCACACAAGTAGTACGCAGGTACGAGAAGGCTCTGACCAAGACCGCCAGTCCTTGATCAGAGCCCTACCAACTCGGAGTCCGAAAGTTATGCCGGTTCTCCCATGATGCCGAGATGCCGTGCAGTCCCCGGACACACCAGGAACCTCTTGCACAGGCGACCAGGTGTTCTAGCCCGTCCGTGCTGTCGGGTAGAGATACTCTTACCTTCGGTATAGGCGTCAAAGATAGATCCGCCAGTCGCCGCTCGGCACCTGAACCACGGCCGGACCTTCGACAAGCGAACCTAATCCCGGGCGGGACAAACGAATAAGGTCCCGTCACCGAAGGAGCGACCCGCATGCTCGACAGACCTTCTCGTCCCGTTCTTGGTGGAACGCGATAGGTCGATCCGGCTTCTGACCACGGTGGTGTCGATGTGGTCCGCACCGATCCCGGCAGAGCGGAACAGCGGGCTCCACAACCGGAGCGACGGTTCCAACGCCGTCATCAGATACGGCACAAATCCTCCACCGGTCGACATCGACAGGATGACGTTGACACGATCGCCGTCCACAAACCATTCAGGCGCCCCAGGCCTTGGTGACGAATGGTGACAGCGACGGTCCGTCGCTGGAAACCAGCCGAACCCGGAAGCCCGGGAGGCTCGCAGAGCCAGTGCCATCTCCCGTGCCAGGCATCAAGGCGCAAGCAAAAACCGGAACCGGATAGTTCCCCAGCGGCGTCCAGTTGATGCGGTCGCTGCTGCGTGCGAACCCGATATTCGCCCCACCACCCGTCGTGTAGGTGAGGTAGTACAACCCGTCCGTGTTCCGGAAGATGCCCGGATCACGCACTGAGCCCAGACGGCGGCCTGTACGCCGACTGCCGGACTGGAGCTGAAAGCCGGTGCCGTCAGCCGACTCGTAGACATCCATGTCACGGTCGCTGGCATTTGCTGAACGCCACCATTGTGTATTTCCAGTCAGGCGGCGGCGCGGCGCTGCTGGCAGGGGCTGCGACCAGCAACCCCGCGACGACGAGGATCACCAGCGATACAACAGAAAGGCCGGTCCGTTTTGTCGGAATCACCGATGAAGTATGTATGACAGCAGGCCCACCATGGGTAACTTCGGTCGGAGGCAGAGCAGGATCGTTACCTAAGGCGATTCGTCTCGTAGTGACGGCGGGACGGCGGCAGGTCGGCCGTTAGCATCACGCCATGGAACTTGGGGTACATTTCGCGCTGTCAGACAGCGTGGGCGGAACTTCTGGACGCGCGCGGCGACGACGACAAACTCGGCGCTCTGGTCGAGGACATCGAGGAGACGGGCCGATCCGAGTTCTCG
The DNA here is from genome assembly GCA_958295435.1 of Mesorhabditis spiculigera. Lineage (NCBI taxonomy): Eukaryota > Metazoa > Nematoda > Chromadorea > Rhabditida > Rhabditidae > Mesorhabditis > Mesorhabditis spiculigera. The sequence continues at coordinate 22,058 of CATQJA010000001.1, forward strand.
TGCGACACGGACAAGGCGTGGGATCCGATCCTGTGCGCCCTCCAGCACGGGAGTACGAGCGCGTGTCCGAGAACTGGCCGACCTACGGCGTGATCCTGGGGGACGAAGACCTCCAACACCGACACCGACGACCAACTCGTCACCTACCTGGCACCCGATCGGGTCGCCGAAGTCTCCTCGTACCTGGCGGAAATCACCGAATCCGAGTTCGGCGTGCGCTACGACGCAATGCCACTCGACGACCGCAACCCGGAGTACGGCTCCGACGAGCGCGGGTACGCCTGGGGCTGGCTTCGCAGGAAGTGGCGGACTTTTTCCAGCGCGCGCGGCCCGAGAGCGTCGCCACGTGGTATTCACCTTGCGGTTCCTGACAGTCGAGCCCACTGCCGAAGCAGCGCGCCCTCGAAGAATGAAAGACCGCTTGACAGTGGCGCTCAACTGCGGAGGACCCTCTGCGCGGGTTCTTGCTCCGACATTCCTGTGCCGCAGCGTTTACTGGGTGACCGAGTGCGTGTCCTTCTCGCAGCCAGACTTACCAGTAACGGAACCGTAACGACAGCCCGCGCGCTTCTCTGGCATTCACGATCTTGACCTAGCAGTTTCACTGAAACAGTTTATTCTTCAACGGATTTCCAGTAGTGAGCTGCATCTCAAACCAACCCAATGGATTGCTCATTGTTTTACGACATGTCGTTGACTGTTACCGGAAGAATCAGACAAAGTGGCCCGTGGAGGCTAGCCAACTCGAGTGGGCTACCGACGAGGGAGAAGCCGAATGACGCCACCTACGCAGGATGATTACCGCGGCCGCATTGACCACCTGCCGGTATCGCAGCCATCGCACTCCAGCGGCGCGGGCGCAGCGTCGCTGTACTCCGATCGCCGACAACGGGCGCATCGGCGTGCAGCTGAACCAGGGTGAACCGGCATTGTTCGGCCAGCTCCAATGCCGCGCGCTGCGATCGAAGCATCACTAACTCCACCCAGATCGGCGTGCGCGCCTCGCACAGGAGATCGCGCTTCGAGCGGCCCCAACGTCGTCTGGGGACGTCTCGACCAGTTCGCCAACGAAGCAGCCTCCCGTGGTGGAGAAATTTCTCTCGGCGTACTCAACCCGGCGAGGGTTCACAGGCAGTTCTTCTTCGTGTCAGAACTGGTAATACCCTCCGCCGTCGGACCGATGCTTCGCTCTTCCTGTGGCGGGGCGGAGCATGATTTCAGTTCCCGTAGGCCACGTTCGTCGCCGAGTGTTGAACAGGCGACGCTATCCCGGGCAGACTTTTTGCAGGGACTGTAAACGGGCACCGATTCGAGCGAGAAATTCCTTGTGCCGCTGCGTAATAACGCATCCACAACCGACCCCTGAGGCGAACGAATAAGCTGGACTCGAAGAGATAGCGATCATCGTGACCGCCACCGCGGTGAAACGGGTGCTGCCGTCATGGTGCGAAATGGTCGTGACGCTGTTCCCAGCGGGATCCGGTCCACAGGGTTCAGCGTGTGCATGGTGAATGGTAAGCCAAAACAGCAGCGCGGGACCATCGCTGAGGTGGTCAAGACCGTCTTTGATTAATCGTCCCCGGACCGAACAAAAGGACTACGGGAAGCATATCCAAGAATTCTTGGATAAATTCTCGAACTTCGCCGTCTCATTTTGGATGCCTTCGGGATCGTCCCACCGCACCGCATTTACTATTTCCAATCTGAAACCACGCACCTCTCAATTCCTCGAAATCGGGCGCATTTTCGGATTCATGCGTCCGCATAACTCTCAAATATATCGACGAGCGTTTATAAGGACATTTTACCTTCCCTGTAATCACGACTCTTGCTCGCCTTCAGTGCGATATTTTCCGTTTCCCGTCATATCAACTTCACTTTCCTCTTAGCCGACCAAATGAGGTCGTCCAACTGTACCGACCTCGTTAACGACGACTGATAGGTTATTGCCGAATCATAGAATCGATCGTTGCGTCGCCGCTGCGGTGGCCACCGCATTTCGAATTGCCTGTTCGACAAGGGAGGGGTTGCCGCGCCGCTGCATTCGATCCAAGCATGCCCAGTATTCGCGACCTATGACCACTCCGGAGGATTGGTTCCTGGCTTTACGTCCAATTCGCGGCGGATGCTCGAAAAATGGGATGAGCTGCAGAGACTAGGGAGAGGACTACTGCTTCGCGATGGCGGTGACAGCTACTGAATTGGGCTGCGCGAAGAGCAGTTTCGAGCCATCGATCATCCCCAGTTTGCTGGTTACAGCTTGCGCAAACCGGGCGCGTGTACGCCGCCATGTGGAAAGTACTGTTTCCCATGGCACTCTACGCTGTTCGGTACGCGCGAGGGTGGTATTGAGATATCACGTCAAAGCGCTCTATGGCCGGCTCAGGTGTTGACCTGATTTTCGTCAGAATCGGTATCTCGTGCTTGGCGGTCAGTGTCTTCTGCAGATGCAGTTTGTCGTACCTGTTTACCGGAGGAGTACATCCTTCTGTCGGTAGAGCGCCGTGTCAGCCAAGCACCGAAAACATCGTTGAATCCGGTGGGATGCCTTCGCGTGTGAAGGGGTCCACCACCACGCCACGAACACAGCAGCGAAACCGCACAGAGGGACGAGAGTCCGAGAATCGACCGCTCGAGGAGCGGTGAGCCAACCGAAAACGATGGTCGGGATCGACGAACTCGAGTAGATCGTTCTCGCCGGCTGCGGTATCACGTAGGGCGTGGATGCGATCACACGCCACACCCCTGTGGTGATCACACAAATTGCATAAAAGGTGGTCATGGTGCCGATTCCGCTTCGAGGAACGGTCGTGTTGTCGGTGCACAGGACTCTCTTCTGCTGGACGCTGCTGTACCAGGTAGTCGGTTTTACCTGGAATCATCAAGGATGTGGTTGTGTTCCTCTGGGATGCGGTAGGCGAGGTAGTCGTGATCGGCGATCAGGGCAAATGGATGGCCACCCTCGAAGGCGAAGACGTCTGGACCGTCAGCCTGCGAATCCTAATCTGCTCCCACATCACAATAAGCAACTGCTGGCCAGTGTCACTTGACATGACACTGGTCGCGCAAGTGAGTCAAAGCCTGCCTTGATTAGTCGCCCTGGACCGAGAAAAGAGACTACGGAAGCAAGTCCAAGAATTCTTGAATAACTTCTCGCACCTCCGACTCATTTTTGCTCGAATTCGAAGGATCATCCTGGTTAATTGCATTCATTATTTCAATTTGACCCCAGGCCCCCTCAGGGTTTCGGAATCTGATGCACGCTCCGATTCGCGTTCTCTGACGTACCTCTCGAATATTTCAACTAGCGCATGCAAGGATATTTTTCCGTCACAATAATCGCGATTAACCTGCTCAGCTTCCAGGCGGTAAATTGATTGATCCGTCATGTTTTTCACTTTCCCGATAAATTGCCAAATGAGGTGGTCACAACTCTGCCCGTTTCATTGATGATAACTGATAGGTTGTTTATCGAATCATAGATCACGGTCGTGTTTCCTCTGCTCGGGGTCGCCACCCCTTCAACGAATGGCCTGTTCAACCAGGGATGGGAGTATGCCGCGCTCTTGCATTCGGTCGAACGCATGCCCCGTATATTCACGACCGTTGACTATTCCAGGACGATTGGTTCCGGGCTTTACATTTATTTCGCGATCTCCGCGCCCACCCACAGGCGTCGAGGCCGGTCTGTCTCCGACGGGAATAGTCGGATCGCCTAGGGCTCTATTCCGGCCTCACCGGCGGTGGCGGCTGCCCTGCCTGCGGCTTCGGCGTCTGCAGCGGTTCCGCCGCGCCGCAGAACAGCCTCCACCGCTTGCACGGCAGCTCCGCCGACTCTGCCTCCTGTGCCTACGATCGGAATGAGGGAGACGATATTTGCTGCTGCGGCAGCGATCTCAGCCGGAGAATGCTCTGGTGAAGGTTGTGCTCGTTGGCCGCGATTGAAGCCGAACGGATCGACGGCGGCATCGTGCACGGGGACTACGAGGAAGTTTCGCCACGCATCTCCGAGCGTTCCGACGCTATCGACTGTTGTGTCGACGGCACTTTCCCCGACACCCCACGCGGTGTCCCATACTTTTGCGGGAACGATCGGTCGTCGGGCGCGTTCGGATCTGGCGGGATCGGCACATTGCCGGTGAACCCGGCAGGCACGTCCCCGTGCGCTTCGGCAAGCTGGTTCGCAGCTTGTTGACGTGGACTGACAGTGGGTTTGGGGCCCGGACTGGTTGTGGTGCGTGGCGACTGATTTGGTTGCGCGGGTTTCGAAGGTGCAACCGGAGGGACTTCGCCGTGTGCTTGGGCGAGGTTGGTTCGTTGCTTGTTCCTGAGAGGTCGGCGCGGGCTTCGGTCCAGGTTTGGTGGTGGTGCGCGGTGACTGATTGGGAGATGCAGGTTTCGTGACCGGAGCGGAGCCTGTGGTGATCCCGGCACTTACCAGCGGTGGTGCCGCTGTTCGTGGCTCCGGGAAGTGTTGCCCGAGTTCGTGTTTCCACTGTTCTGCGGTTTCTGCGGACTTGTGCGCGAGGTCATCGAATTCGGCTTGGGTGCGGCGGTGTTCGTATTTTTCTGGACTTGTTTCGAAGCGACAGAGGTGGGTGCTTTCGCCTTCTTTTCCGGCGGATCAGCCAAAATCGGGTACGCGGTCGCTTCGTCGGCGTACACCGTCTGAATCAGGCGGCCGTCGCGAACTTCGTAGTCGGTGGGAACAGGATTGCCGTTGGCGTCGTACGCCCACGGAGCTGCGACGACCGAGATCGGGTTTCCGTCCGCGTCGAAGACGGTGACTGAGCCGTCCGGATTAATCGCTCATATGCCCGCCGGGCGGGACGTCGACGGGGATTTCCGCTTCGTGTGAGGACGTCGCGTCGTGGATGAGGAAGAACGTACGACGTCCTCCGCCGGGTTCGGTGACTTAGATCTTCGACTGGCCACCCTTGACGTACTGCATCAGCGGTGAGGCGAGGGTACCGACTGTCTGGGAGAGGATCGATTCCGGCGTACGCCCACCCAACGGTATGCGTGGGCCGAACGGTGAACGACGCCCACGTACTCCGATCCCGCCGGCTGTGAATGCGGCGGCACCGAATCAACACGAGTTCGAGGTACCGGTCACGGCCGTCGCCTTTGTCGAGCCCCGAGGGGTGACCGTGGGATTTGATTCCGATTGCCCGGGAGCACTATTCGGCGTTCCAGAGGGAACAGGTCCGGGACCACGATCGGGGACCGCTGTGGGTGCGGTCGATCCAGCGGGTTGGGGTGTGGTCGGGGCAGGTCCGCTGGTGGTCGTCGGAACCGGGACTCCTGCAGGGTTCTCGATACCAGATGGTGTCGGCGTATTCGGCTGTCCAGGCAGCGCGGCGCCGGGGACGGGGACGATGGGGGTGCCGTTGTAAGCGGGGAAGTTCGTCGGCGCGTTCGCGCCGACGTTCGGGCCACCGCCCGGAGCCTGTGCACCCGGTAGTCCGACGGTGGTTGTCGGGGCCGCCGTCGGAGTCGTGGTGGGTGCGCTCAGGCACGGGTTGATGTACTCGGGCGGGACGGGGGCACCGGGTGGCAGTGACGCGATCAGGTTCAGGTAGATCTGATGATCACGTGCCCGCACCGCCGCGCAATCCTCCGCCGGTCCCGCAGTCGCAGGTCCAGCGGTCAGCGCGATTCCCGCACCGATCACCCCCCGCCACCCCGGTCAACAGTGCTCCGGCGGCGAGTGCTCCCGCGATGGACCTGCGCAGCTTCAGCACGGACTTCACCGGCGATCGCCCGTGTTCGACTTCTTCCGCGCCCGGCGATGAGCTTGTCTGCGCCCCACCAGAACACCCGGGCCCGCGATCGACATCCACAGAAAGAACGCCAGATATACGAGAATCGTCCCGTAGTCAGCCGCCCAGCCCCCGAGCCGTCCGATCGCCGCGAACGCCGCAATCAACAATGCGAGACCGAAGACGGTGGCGATCACGGCCTTCGAGGTTTCGCTCAGCTAGCTGTCGGGGTCCCAGTCGTCGGTATCCGCACTGCGGGCGCCGCGAGCAGTGGCCGGCGGCTCAGTCATCGGGCGGGACCGAGCGTGTTCAGCGTTGCGGATGGTCATGACAGAAACTCCAAACGGCGGATAGGTGAAGTGAAACAACGAGTTCGGCGGCAGCAGTCAGGGGTCTGGGTTTACCGGCCCTAGTTCAGTTCCAGTGCTGGTAGGTCTGCGCGATGTAGCCCCGGTGACGGGATTGTTCGGGTCGGACACGTAGATGCTGACGTAGCCACCCGGATGCGCAGCAGCTTCGGCGATCACGACCCGATCGGGGGCGCTGGCCCTGCCGTCGACGTTCGTGATGACCGAACCCGGTGCCCGACCAACCCACCGCTGCGAGCCGAGAACAATGTTCGCGATTGCATCGGGGATCGGGCCCGCCGCCAGTGCTGCGGTTTCCGCATTCGAGAGCGAAAGCCCAATCCGACCATGATCCGGCTGCACGATCGGGGTGGCAGCCGATGCCACGCCCCCGCCGAGAACACCGATTACGGCGATGCCTGCGGTGAGCACCCGGCTGTGGCCAAGGTACGAATCTTCATGAACTTCTCCTGTGATGGTGATTGATGGGCAGACCCATGCCTAGGGCCTCGCCTGATGAGTGCGCGCGGACACGGCGACTTGCACGGATCGGATTTCGACGGCAGCCCTGACGGTGCCCCGTCAGGCGTCTAGAGCCAGGTCGGATCGGAGTACACGAACAACGTGTTGTCCGACGTCGCCGTCGACACCGAGAGTTGTGCATACGAGCGGATCGTCACCGGCCCCATGCACGCATCAACCTTCACGTGCACGTTCTCTGCCGTGATCGACGCCTCCGACGACTCGAGATCCCTTCTTCCCCAACGGAATCGTCGTGATCGTGCCCGGCGCAATCGTCGACTGAATACTCGGATTCACCGACGCATCTCACACCCACGTTCGCCGACGGGACACCCGAAATACTCACACCGACAGACGGGCCGAGCGAAAACCAAGCCCCACGCCAAGTCCGGAGGAAACATCGATCTGGCAGCCGATCTGCAATCCCTGCTCGACATAACCGGTCTTCACCGCCGAATCGCCCGCACCACCGATCGTGCCGGTCACCTTCGCCGACACGAACCCTCACGGGTGAACGCCGTCGTCGCCAGATTCGGCACCGGGTTCGACGACAGTTTCGTGGCGGCGGGATCCAACGACCAGCCGTCATCGGTGACCGTGCTCGCGAACTTGTCCGCCAACGCCGTCGGCGTTGCCGATGCGCTCCCTGCGAAGACCACACCAGACGACAGCGCGGCAACCGCACACGCCGCGAGCCCTACCGCGGCCCTCGATCGACGGCGAGATGTTCGTGCTTTCAATTCGGTTGCCATGAGTAACTCCTACGTCGCGGACCAGCAACCAATTCGGTAGCTGAACACTAACTAGATGCAAGTTACCGGACAGTACCAAGCGTTCCGTTTTATCAACAGGCTCCCGCGACCAACTATCGGAGACTTGCGGTGAACTTCCGGTAACAGATACATATCGACAGGGCTCAGAGCAGGGAATGGGACTTAGGTCCCAATGTGGCGAACGACACCAAACTTGGACCATCCGCCCAGTGGTGACAGTCGAGCAAACGTGCAAACAAGGCACGATCCGGAGCATTTCAGCAGATTGCATGCAACGCGGTCTCTGGCGATATGGCCACGCAAACTTATTGAACGGTCAACAGTTAATTGGTGGCGCGCAGCTCATTCGGACACCTAGCGCAAGGAGGCCGCGTAAACCACGAGCCCATCTAGCCAAGGAGGGAATCGAATTGACCACCAGCCGCACGATGCGATCACCTGGAACTCTCGTCGCCGAGCGCCGCAATGGCTGATCGTTCACCACAGCACAACGAGAACCGGCAGATTGCCGCAACATCGGACGTAGCACCGAAGTGGCGAAGCCAGTGCTTCACCCGGCGACCCCAGGGCGGCAAAGATTGCTACACATCCGACTCCTCGACGCTCCTGCGCTTCGTAGGGCACGAAAAACCCAGCCCACGCTTTCGCGCGGGCTGGGTTTGAACAACGAACATTTGGCGGAAGCGGAGGGATTTGAACCCCGGTGGGTTTAACGCCACGCTCGCTTTCAAGGCGAGTGCATTCGGCCGCTCTGCCACGCTTCCGTGGGCGATCCTATCGGGTGTTCCCACGGACCGCGAAAACGGCTCCAGAAGTCAGCGCTCGCCGATGGCTTTGTCGACCTTCTCGAAGACGTCTGCCAGCACGTCCAGTTCCTGGGGAGTCAGCAGATCGACCAGATTGTTCCGCACTCCGGCCACGTGAGTAGGCGCTGCCCGGCGAGGCGACGCCTACCCTCTTCCGTGATCCGAGCGAGCACGCCGCGACCATCTTCGACGCAAGTGTCTCGCACGACGATGCCCTGAGATTCCATCCGCCTGATCTGGTGCGTCAGGCGGCTCCGCGAAGACAGCACGCCGTCTGCCAGGTCACTCATCCGCAACGACCCGTCAGCTGACTCCGAGAGCATGACCAGAATGCGGTAATCGGCCAACGACAGGTCGTGTGAATCCTGCAGTTCGCGGTTGAGAACCTCCATGAGGCGCTGATTACCGTCCATGTAGCCGCGCCATGCACGCATCTCGCATGGCGTCAGCCACGGTGTCTCACCGTAGCGCCGCCTGCGAGGTCTCCTCGGTTGTCGCTTCAGCTGTCACAGGTTCCAAGTTTAGACCTGTGTCCGCCCGTCACAGTAAGACTCACCCTAAAGTCACGAATTGGACATCAGGATCGAACGGTCGATTTCGGCGACCGATGCCAGCCCCGCCAGCCCCATGGTGAGATCCAGGTCGGCCAGGAGACTGCGCAATGCATGACGCACTCCGTCCGCTCCGGCCAATCCTCAACCCGTACACCCACGGCCGCCCGTACAGCACTGCGTCGGCACCCAAAGCCAGAGCCTTGATTACGTCTGCGCCACAACGAATTCCGGAGTCCATCAGGATGTCCACCTCATGCCCCACCGCATCAGCGACAGGACCGAGAGCGTCGAGCGCCGAAATCGACCCGTCGACCTGACGCCCACCATGGTTGCTCACCACAATGCCGTTGGCGCCGGCCGCGACGGCCTCACGTGCGTCGTCGGGATGGACAATTCCCTTCACCGCGATCGGAAGTGTCGTCCACTGGCGAAGTTTCGCGATATCCGCGATCCGCACCGCGTGATTGCCGAACAACGACACCCACGTGAGAACCGCGATCTGCAGGGCTTCTGCACTCTCCTCGGGAGGCGTCGCCAATTTGGCGCGGAACACCGGATCCGACAGATAGTTGGCAATACCCTTCGCCTGCAGGAACGGAAGGTGACCGAGCTCGAGATCCCTGGACGCCAACCCATACCGGGAGTATCGGCAGTCAGGACGATAGCCTTCGCGCCCGCCGTCTCCGCCCGACGGACAAACGACTCGGCAAGCTCGTCGTCGGCCGGCCAGTACAGCTGGTACCACCAGTTATCGCCCGAGGCCGCCGCTACGTCTTCGATGGTCGAAGACGCCGCCGTCGAGAGAATCGATCCGATCCCCAACTCGGCAGTGACCGAACCGACCGCAACCTCGGCGTCGTCGTGGACCAAGCCGAGCACTCCCACCGGAGCCGTCAGAATCGGTGCGGCCAACCGCGTCCCCAACACCTCGACGCTCAGATCGCGCGCGTCGGGCGCCGCAGTCCCCGCAACATCCGCGGCACGATCGCATGCTTGTCGAACGCCCGCAGATTCGACACCGCGGTCCGTTCGGTCGACGCGCTACCGGCGATGTACCCGAAAGCCTCTGGTGAGAGTTGCTTCGCGCGCGGCATCTTCCAAGCCCGCCGCAGTCATCGGCAAGCCGGCTTCGCGCCGCTCAGTCCCGTCAGGATAGATCTCTGTTCTGCATGTTCCCGAAGTAAGTCACGTCCGCGACGGTAGCGGCAAAACACCCGTCAGCGGGGAGATTGCTAGCGTCGTATCCATGTACGCCATAACGATCGATCAGCCCGGCGGTCCTGAGGTCATGAAATGGGCGCAGCAGCCCGATCCTGAACTACCTCGCGGGCATCGTACTCGTCGAGGTCGCCGCGACCGCAGTCAACCGCGCCGACCTGCTCCAACGTCAAGGCTTCACCGCCGCCGCTCGGCGAGTGACATTCTCGGCCTCGAATGCTCGGGTGTGATCACCGAACTCGGCGAAGACGTCACCGGTTGGTCCGTCGGCGACGAAGTCTCGCATTGCTGGCCGGCGGTGGCTATGCCGCGAGAAGGTTGCGGTCCCGGCAACACAACTTCTCCCGTTCCCGCGGGCGTCGATCTCCGTGTCGCAGCGTCTCTGCCGGAAGTTGCGTGCACGGTGTGGTCGAACGTCGTAATGCGCGGCGGCCTACGACGCGGACAGGTACTACTCGTCCATGGCGGTGGCGGCGGAATCGGCACCCACGCCATCCAGGTCGGCAAAGCCCTCGGCGCTCCGCGTCGCAGTTACCGCGGGTTCGGAGGACAAATTGAACCGCTGCCGCGAATTGGGCGCGGATATTCTCATCAACTACCGCGACAGCGACCACGTAGCATCACTGCCGAAGCCACCGACAACCACGGCGCCGATGTGGTTCTGGACAACATGGGAGCGTCGTACCTGGCGGCAACGTCGACGCACTCGCCATGGACGGCCACGTCGTGATCATCGGAATGCAGGGTGGCCGCAAGGGCGAAGTCGACATCGCCAAGCTGATGGGAAGCGCGGAAACATCACGTCGACGGGCCTGCGCGGGCGTCCGCTCACCGGCCCCGGCGGTAAAGCGGACATCGTCGCCGACGTCCGTGCGAAGTTGATGGCCGTTGATCGCCGATGGATCGGTTCAACCGATCGTGTCGACCGGAACTTCCGATCACCGAGGCGCCATTAGCCCATCAGTTGCTGGATTCGCCGGAAACCGTAGGCAAGGTCATCCTCACCGTGAAGTGAGCCGAGCGGGATCGATCAGCCCAGGGCGCCGAGTTCGGCGACCAGCTGATTGATCTCGTACCGCGTCGGTACGGCGCAAGGCCGACGGTGACCGCGCCGCCTTCGTCGTTGACACCGAGGGCGTCGAGCAGCCTGGAACCACCATGCGTACCGCTGACCGTTGCGATGCGCTTGTCGGCCAGGTGCGCGGCGACCTTGTCTGCCGCCATCCCCTCGAAGCGTGAAGCTGAGCGTAGGCACCCGCGTGGGTGCGCCGCCGATCACCATCACGTTGGGCAGGGCTGCGAGAGAACGCATGAGGTGATCGAACAGACCGTCCTGGTAGTCCTGCAGCGAGCTGATCGAGGTTTCGAGGCGCTCGCCTAGTTCCCGCTGCCGATTCGTCCGAAGCCCGCCAGGAAATCGATCGACGACGTGAGACCGGACAGAAGCGCGAACTGATGACCGCCCACCTCGAGTCGCTCGGCGCCACGCGCGTACGGGTTGAGCGACACGGCCGGAATTCGGTCGAGCAGTCCGGGATCGCGGAAGACGAGTGCGCCCACCTGGACCGCCCCACGACGGCGCGCTGACGGCAACGATGTCCGCCCCGAGATCAGCCACATGTCCACATGCGCATATGGCGCTGCACCGACGGCGTCGACCACCATCAGTCCGCCGAATTCGTGCAGAACGATCAGCTGCGGCGCGGACGTTCCGGAGCCGAACCGACGACTCCGGTGATGCGGCCGTCAAGGCCACCGAGCGAGTGGTCGAGGTGATGAGATCGTTGAACTGCCAACTCGGGAGCTCACACGTTCTCGATTTCGACCTCGGCCCATCGCACCTGAGCGCCGCAGCGACTGGCCACACGAGCCAGGCGCGACGTTCGCCGCTTCGTCGATGCGCGAGAGCACGAGACCGGTTCCGAGGCCCAACCGCGAACTCAGCGACCTCGGCAAGCCAAGCCAACAACACTGCTCGGTCTGATCCGAGAACGACTCCGCAGGATCTCCGCCGACCAGATCGGGGCCGCACCCCGGTGCGCGCACTCCGGAGAATGGCAGCACTACGACGGTTCGAGACGTGGCGACCGGAGGAAGAAGATGCAGAGGCATCGGAACGCGGTGGAGACCGTCCGCGAGACGGCGTCCGGGATCTGCATTCCGGCCTGCGGATCGAGGTGGATCCAGCCGTCACCGAGTGAGGGAATCAACCCCGTACGCGGGCAACGTCTAAGCCATGCTCGACACTCTAGGTGCAGACGCCCGCTTAGTCGAAGGCAGTCACCCAATTACCCGTCAGTACAGTTATTCGATAGCTAACTTTTGGGGTTACGCGGCGTTTGTCGCCCCACACGACAAGATGGAAGCATGACGAACCCCGACAAAGAGCAGGTACTCGTTATCGGACCCGACGGTCGACCCGTCGCGATGCCGGTGGCCGAGGCAGAGGCCGCCACCTCCGGCACCACCGAAGGCGCGGAATCCGAAGCCGGAGTCCGTCGCCGAGATGGTCGAGCAGCCGGCCAAGGTCATGCGAATCGGCACGATGATCAAACAACTCTTGGAAGAAGTGCGCGCCGCACCGCCGACGACGCCAGCCGCAAGCGCCTCAAGGACATCCACACCTCGTCCATCCGAGAACTGGAACAGGGCCTGGCACCCGAACTCCGTGAAGAACTCGAGCGACTGAGCCTCCCGTTCACCGACGACTCCATTCCCCCGACGCCGAACTGCGAATCGCGCAGGCCCAACTCGTCGGCTGGCTCGGGAAGGACTGTTCCACGGAATTCCAAACCGCACTGTTCGCCCAGCAGATGGCAGCGCGCGCTCAGCTCGAACAAATGCGTCAAGGCGCACTGCCTCCGGCATGAGCATCGGGGCTCCGCATTCGCCTGCACATCCGGACCAACAGAGCCCAGGAACCGGCCGAGTTCGTAACCCGGACCACCACTAGGTCCGAGGAAATCCGGCGCCGACGCCAGGCCGGTAGGCTCGACCTCCGTGTCAGCATCCGCAATCGAATCCGAGACGCCGGACGCACCTGCGCCCGTGTCCGGACTCCCAGACGTTCCGTCGTGCGTTCAAAGACCTTCGCGACGGTCTGAATCAGCGTGAGTTGTGGCTCAGCCTCGGCTGGCAGGACATCAAACACGCTACCGCCGGTCGGTGATCGGTCCGTTCCGGATCACGATCGCCACCGGCGTCCAGGCCACCGCCATCGGCATTCTGTACGCGGCCCTGTTGGACATGCCACTCCAGGAGTTCTACCGTATGTGACGGTGGGCCTGATCGTCTGGAACCTGGCATCAATGCCGATCATCGAAGGCTCCGAAGTCTTTGTCGCCAACGAAGGCCTGATCAAACAGCTGCCATCAGCCTTGAGCGTGCACATCTATCGACTGGTGTGGCGGCAGATGTTGTTCTTCGCACACAACCTGCTGATCTAGCGTGATCATGGTGATCGCGTTCGGGGTCTGGCGGAACCCTGAGTTAGGGCGTCGTTGGCTGCGATCCCGGCGTTGGGACTGATCGTGCTCAACGCACCAGGGGTCTCGATCGTGTTCGGAATCTTCGCCACTGATACCGCGACATCGCACCGATTCTGTCTTCGCTGACTTGCTGCTTTTCGTGCTGACACCGATCATGTGGACAACACAAAGCCTCGAGGCTCAGGGCGGCGCGGTCCGAGATCGTGCAAAGATCGCCGAACTCAATCCGCTGTTCCACTACCTGGACATCGTCCGCGCGCCGATGATCGGGCAGCCGCAAGAGCTTTACCACTGGTACATCGTCATCACGATCACGGTGGTCGGCTGGGCCGTCGCATTGCTGGCGCTTTCGCAAATACCGGGCCCGCGTGCCCTACTGGGTTTAGGGACATCGCAATGACCGAACATGTGAACATCTCAACGCACAACGCCTGCGTCGACTTCCCGATCTTCGACGCGAAGTCCCGGTCGATGAAGAAGGCATTCCTCGGTAAAGCGGGTGGCGCCATCGGCCGCAACAGTTCCGACGTTGTGGTCGTGGAAGCCCTGAAAGACATCACGATGACGCTCAAAGAGGGCGACCGTGTAGGGCTGGTCGGCCACAACGGCGCCGGAAAGTCCACCCTGCTGCGCTTGCTCTCCGGGATCTACGAACCCACCCGGGGATCCGCCACCATTCGCGGACGCGTCGCACCTGTTTTCGACCTCGGAGTCGGCATGGATCCCGAGATCTCCGGCTACGAGAACATCATCATCCGCGGCCTGTTCCTCGGTCAGACCCGCAAGCAGATGCTCGCGAAGATGGATGAAATCGCCGACTTCACCGAACTCGGCGACTATCTCGACATGCCATTGCGCACGTACTCCACCGGCATGCGCGTGCGCATCGCTATGGGCGTGGTCACCAGTATCGATCCCGAGATCCTGCTACTCGACGAAGGCATCGGTGCCGTCGACGCCGAATTCATGAAGAAGGCCAGAGTTCGGCTGCAAAGCTGGTGGAACGCTCCGGCATCCTGGTATTCGCCAGCCACTCCAACGAATTCCTCGCTCAGCTGTGCAACAGCGCGATGTGGATCGACCACGGCCAGATCCGCATGCAGGGTGACATCGAGGATGTCGTGCGCGCCTACGAAGGCGACGACGCCGCCGAACACGTGCGTCACGTGATCAAGGAGATGGAACGGGAGAACACCCTGTGAGCGCACCTGAGAAGATCATCGGGGTTGTCGTCACGCACAAGCGTCATGAACTGCTGGCCGAATCTTGAAGGTCCTCAGCACCCAGTCGCGGTCGCTCGATCACCTGGTTGTCGTCGACAACGCCGACGAAGCCGATGTGAAAGACCTCGTCGACAACGCTCACTGCCGACGAGTTACATCGGTTCTCAGCACAACCTCGGCGGTGCCGGAGGATTTGCTCGGGGCATTCTACGCACTTTCGCTCGGCGCCGACCGCGTCTGGCTCGCCGACGACGACGGGCGTCCGGAGGGCCCCGAGGTCCTGCAACCCTGTCGACTGTGCAATCCGGAACGACCTGGCCGAGGTCTCCCCCGTCGTTCGCGACATCGACAACCCAGACCGCCTCGCGTTCCCCTTGCGCCGCGGCACGTCGTAGCGCCGGTTGCGTTCCGAACTCGGCGACGGATCTCCTGCCAGGCATCGCGTCCCTCTTCAACGGTGCACTCTTCACCGCCGATGCGATCGATGCTGTCGGAGTTCCGGATCTACGCCTGTTCGTCCGCGGCGACGAGGTCGAGGTACATCGTCGCCTCGTGCGCTCCGGCCTGAAGTTCGGCACCTGCCTGCAATACTGCTTACGTCCACCCCAACGGCGCGGACGAGTTCAAGCCGATCTCTCGGCGGACGTATGCACACGCAGTACCCCGACAACGACACGAAGCGCTACTTCACCTTACCGCAACCGTGGATACATCCTCGCCCAACCGGGAATGCGGAAACTGCTTCCGCAGGAATGGGTTCGGTTCGGCTGGTACTTCCTGATCACCCGCCGCGATCCGGGCAGGACTACGCGAGTGGATGCGGACCGCGCAAACTCGGCCGGGAGAGAAAGTTCGAACGCCCGGAGCTAAACTGAGCAGTAGCACAGTCGCGTCTGCGGCTGAGACGATTCTGATCCCACCTAATACGGTGCGTCCTGAGATTTTCGAGGAGTGAGTATTGATGACCGTCGTTCCGCAGTTTCAGCGCCGTCAACGCTCACACTCTCTCTCGTACTCGAGGACACAACCACTCATGCCGGAAAACAACAGCACGCCCCTGACCGGAATACGGTTGAAACGCAAACATCTCGAACACATTCACTACCCTCTGGCCCCACTTGACTCCCGCACCCGGGCGCGTTCTTCGCGTCGACCGCGGCTACCGGTGCGATCGCGGCTTGTCGCTTGAAGCGCACAGTTCGCGCACTCAGCGGCAGCGATCCACGCGGTGCCAACTGATCAGCACGGGCGACTGGGCGACCGTCGCCGAGGTACATCGAACTCACGCGAACCCGAGATGCACATCGGTCACTCTCGATACTCCCCCGAATCAAGCAGCATCGTTCGATCCTCGGCGTCTGGAAAATCGGAAGGCCAGATTCTGGTTGGGCGGAACGTCGACACTGTCGTCATCGCCACGGCGTCGGACGGCGACGTCGATCTCGGCGACACTCGAGCGACTACTCGCACTCGCCTGGGAAAGCGGCGCAACACCCGTCGTCGCACTCAGCACCAAAATCGGATGCAGCTCAATATATCTCCGACACTCTAAGCTGAGGTCTCTCGCCATTGCGCCCGGCGCAATAGCAAGCTGGTCGTCAGTGCCGATAGACCACCGAAGCGAATGGATGTGTACCGATGGCAGTTCTGACGGGCACCGTGGCGATACTCGGTCCATCCGGCGCCGGTGTCGACGCTCGCGAACGCACTCGCGGCACCACAGGCGCCGATCGACCTCGAGACCGGCCGCGTTCCGAACTGGCGACGGAAAGGGACGCCACACCACGGTCACAGAGAGAACTGATCCCCTTCTCCGGCGCCCGGACGTTGATCGACACCACCCGGCCTGCGAGGGGTTGGCATGTGGAATGCGGCGGAGGGAATCGACAAGACGTTCCCCGAGATCGAGGAACTGATTGCAGAGTGCCGGTTCTCGGATTGCGCACACAACCCCGAGCCGGGATGCGCAGTCCTGACCGCACTCGGGCGCGGCGATCTGGACGAGCGGAGACTCGCGAGCTACCGGAAATCCTAGGCAGCGAGAACGCGTGGAACGCCGCGCGAAGCGATGCTCGTCTGCAGGCAGAGGACGCGGGAGAGATCAAGGTGATCTCCCGCCATCTTCAAGAGTCACTACCGTGGTCGGGACCGGTAGCGAAGAAAGCCTGGCAGCATGGGGTGGATCCCGACGAGAGGTTGGGTCATGTTCGAGCGGTTCCTGTTCCAGCGCCAGGACCAAGCTTCAGCGTGCGGTATCCGAGGTGGTCGAGACCGCCGACCGTCGCAACGCCGATCGCACGCAGCAGATCCTCGACGCTGCGGACACTCACGTGACGAACTGGCCGAGGCCCGCGGTGACATCGCGGGCCTCCGGACCAGGGGATCGACGAGCTGGAATTTCGTCAGCGGCGGGATCTGACCTACGCCGTGGATCTGGAAGCGACAGCGTCGACTGCCGAGTTCATCCTCGAACGACCTTCGAGTCGCGGAGACATTCGGCCACCCGCACGACACGCTGCGTCACGCATTGGGCTTGATCGAAATACCCGGCATGGCACTCGGAATTCGGCGTCGCCAGCGGAACACACTCAGGATCGTCGCGGGAGGCTTTCACCGAACGCGAGGGGACCGTCGCAGGTTTCGACGTGTTCTCCGGCCTTCCGGAGACCTGGCGCACCTGGTTCCCGGTTGGCGAGTTCGCACAGGAATCCATCCCCGAAGTGACTGGAGCGCAACTTGTTCCGGGCCCTTCGAGAACACCTTGCCCTCGTTCCTGAACGACGAATCCGGGCCCCGCTGCGTTCCTGCACTTCGACGCCGACCTCTACTCGTCCACCAAGACCGTGCTCGATCCTCGGCGACCGACTGGTCCCCGGGTCGATCGTCGTCTTCGACGAGTTCTTCAACTATCCCGGATGGCAGCAGCACGAATACCGGGCGTGGACGGAGTTCGTCACACGCACCGGCATCTCGTTCGAATACCTCGGGTACACCGTCGACAACGAGCAGGTCATCGTCGAGATCACCAGCGATGAGAATCACTTTCGTACAGACGTGCCCAGTTCCTCTCGACTCGTAAGTTCCGGCATCGCAGCACGGTACTTCGCCGACACGGCAGGTGCTTCCTTCTGGAATCGACGCAGTAGCTTCACCGTTCGGGTCAAGAGAGCACGCGCCGTAGCCTTGTCCCGCTGCCGGATACGTACCCCCGACTGCGAAGCATCGGTGACGATTACCTGGTCGAACTGCGAGATGTGCCACCAGTGCGCATCCTCGCGCGGAATATTGACCAAACCGCCACGGGTGCGCCCCAGCCACTGATTCAACCCACGTTTGGCCAGAATCACTCGCATCAGGCTCGGTTCACCACCGGCACGCTCGGTGTGGAGTTCGTCCGAGGCGATCGGGGCAGTAGCCGCATCGTGTTTGATCGTCTCGGCATACTGCGCTCTGGCCGGCACGGATGCTTGCCATGTCCTCGATGCCGCGTCCCGCAACGCTTCCGGACCGTCGAGATAATCCCCTCGATGCCCTTCAACGCGTCGTGAAGGCAAGGCTGTATATGCATTCCGACGAGGAATCGGAGATCTGGCGGAAGAACTGACGTGAAAGTCCCTTTGGTGTCGAGATCGCTGTCAAAAGACCCGACGACGAGAGGGAGTTACGCGTACTGAAGTAGCGGACCCAGTCGTCAGAAGTCCTTCCAATAGAAATCGGCATGCCACACAGCGGCGTTGGGCAACGTGACGGTGACAAACCCCTGCTTCCGGGCCCTGATTCCGTACTCCACGTCATCCCCACCGGAAGGCGACTCGGAACGGGTAACCCGATCGGCTTTGCCAACTTCGGCGGGGATCAGGCACGTCCACGCAGGCGTTGTATCCTTCAGCATCGACTCGACGCTCTTGACGCTTCTGAGCATGCTCAGTGTTGATGAGAGCCTTGGGCACTCGTTGCCCGTGATGGAGAGTCTTCAGATCTACGTCTTTGCACCGACATTGAGGACCGGGATTGAGCAGACATCATCTGCGCACCCACCAATGTCGGTTCCACTGTCATATTCGCAAAGCGTTGAGGCGCAACACTGTTTCTGGTTCACAGAGAATATCGTCGTCCATCAGATGACGTCGGCGAAATCTGCCCCCTCGGATGTAGCCTCGAAAAGCCCACGTGAAAAACCGCCCGCCCGCCGAGATTCGGCTGCTGCAGATATTTCAGCTTCTCACCGAGCTTGTCTGGCCGCCCGACGAAGCGCGCCTCGATCTTTCACCAGGTCGTTACCCTGATCGACGACGTACGGAGCTGACGAGGTCACGCACAGTGGCATCGGAAGCCAGTGCAGCAACAGTCTCGGCACAATCGTCGGCCCGATTGAAGGTGCAGATCGCCACCGAGACCGGGCGAACTGTCTCCGGAGCGGCCACGGTCCATTCCAAGTGGTCGATCGTCATCGGAGCGTCGATAGAATCCACCTCGAGCCAGAGGGCGCCGCCGTCGACGAACTTGTCCAACATGGTCAACGACTCCGAGGACCCTGATCCGTCGCGGGTCTCGAATACGGCGATGCCCGGCGATATCCAGCAAACCATCCGGACGCGGAACCGACCCTCGCTCTCGATCCGCAGCGAAGCCTGACCTCAGTGACAGTGTTGTCCACCGCCAGTAGCTGGCAGCGAAACGCCCGAAATAGGTGTTGGTGCTGGATACGTGCGCCCTTGTCCAGAGCGACCTCGGTGCTGGGTCCGCTCAATCGGAGCCCTTCCGGAACTCGACGTACAGGTCGCTGTGTTGACTATCGGCGACATCTCCGACGAACACGCCGCGCTGGACCACCAAACGGCGAGCCATGACCTGCCCGTTCTCCGGCACCCCCACCTTTACCTGCTCGGGCATAAGGACTCCTACGTGTGACCTGAAAAAGCTGTACCTGTCACTCGCAGGGTATCCGGAGGTGGAATTACCCCGAAACTCGAAAACACAGCCTCGGCTACTGTCTCTGGTGCATCCACCCGTGCGACCTGAGATCCTCATACTCGAACTACCCTGCCCCACCCGTCGGGAACGCTGGAGCTGGGGCGCTGTGATCCCAGCAGTCGTGTGCCTGCGCATTCTTCTCGCGACGTCACGGGTGGACCTCGCTACTCTATGTCGACGACACCGAATCCGGTGCGGTCGGCAACCGTCTGGCTGGGCTATCTGATGCGAGAGGGACACCCTCGCTGGTTCTGGATCAGTGGATGGCTGGAAACTATCCGGGTCGAGGGTCAGGGTGGGCTGTGGAACCCGGTCCAGATCTTCATCAACTACATCGCACCGTCCGTCGACAATCTCGCTTGCTGGCCACGCTGGTGAAGTTGGCATTCGCGATCATCCTCGGATGGGGCGTCTATCGAGCTGCTCGAATACTATGCGCGCGCTCCCTACTGGGCGGTCAGTCGCCGGAAGCGCAGTGCCCTTTGCCGGGTTCACCCTGTACTTCGAGTACCCGTCGGGCGTCGGTGATCGGAATGGCCTGGGTGGTGCAGGCGTGGGCCAGCGGAATTCGCTATGCCCGCGGCCGGTCGGGGCCGATACCCGTCTTCGTCTTCCTCTATCTCGCTGCGATCAGCGTCGGATACGTCCATGCGGCATTGATGGCCGGAGTGACCGTCGGGGCACTGATGGTGGGCGAATATGTCCGCAGTCCGCAGTGGCGGACAAACAGTGAAGCTCGGACTGGTCGGCGTCTGGCCGCAAAAAGCCTGCGGCGCGATCACCTTCTTCCCGGCCTGCTCTCCTCGGCCGTCACATGGCGCACCGGCGAAGAGAAGCGTACGTTCAACGACAATTCTCCTGACGGCACCGTGGTCGGAAACATTGACGGCGAGTATTCCGTCGTCCGTCTCGGAGAATAGTCCTGGACGGGCGAAACCACCTTACGCACCGATCACCTACATCGCCTGGTTCGCGATACCGGCACTGGCATTCATCGGCTGGCGGAGCACAGGGTTCGCTGCGAGAGTTGCGACCCCGCTGCTGCTGTTGGCCTTCATTCTGCTGTTCACCGCGGGCCCCAGCGACATCGCCAGATTCGGTGGCCGGCAATGACTACTTCCCTTCGTCGCGGTGTTCTCCCTGGTGTACTACTCGGTGTGCTGCTGAGCCGATTCGGGACTTTGGACAAACTGGGATCACGCGTCATTACCGCATGCATCAAGTTGATCGTGTTCCGTCTTGATGATTCGCGCCAGTTCTTCGGGTCCGCAGTACTTCATCCGGCATCTCACCTGGGCTGTCGTGGATCATCGCCGGCCGGCACTCGCCATCTACCTCCGGTCGTAGATACGGCGCCCCCGGCGATCGCAGGTCTACTGATTCTCACCATCGCTCCGGTGACTCTGTATCAAGTGATCGCGTATCCCCAGGCGCTGAACAAGTGGTACCTGCCGACCAGCCAATCCGGCCAAGGCGAACTTTCCGGATTTCCCGGCACGACCCTTCAGCTCGGCAATCGCGCGCTGATCCGAATCGACGCCGAAACAACAGAACTCCCGTGGACTTCGCAGGTAACCGAAACTACGCCAAGGTGCTCGATCTCGACTACGTCAACGCGTACACCCCGGTCGGCCACGCGGACTTCGCTTGCTGCTGTGTATGTGGATTCGACGGGTCGACGTGCGACGACGCCTACCGAAACGTGTTCAGGCCGGATGAATACACCGGTCGAACCAGCGCAGACCTGATGCTGCTCGACCGCGTCGTCCTTCAACGGAAGCAGTACCCGGGCGCTGACAACGAACCTGCCCCACTCCGGGTGGCACTGGGCGAAGTGCCCGAGGTCGCCCAGGACCAGATCTACGTCCTCTGAACGCGACGCCGGCCCGATCTCCGGTCAACTGGCCGTGTCGGCAACTGTCAATGCCGACGCACAGTCCGAGTACATGAGCGTCAAGAACGAGCGTGTGCGAGTCGTTCACCGGGCGGTGGCAGCGTGGTATTCGCACGGTTGGCATGGCCGGGCTACACCGCGACCCTCGACGGCGAACCCATCCCGACCAAGCGCCTTGGCGGAACGTACCTCTACGTCGATCTGCCGCCTGGCACCGACAACGCGGAACTGGTGATCAACTTCCGTTCCCCAGGACAGAGGATCGGCTATGTCGGTATGGGCTTCGCCTCGTTATCCTTGCCGGCCTTCCGTGATCTACTACCGCGACAGGCGTCAGAGCTGGACGGGACCTCCGCGATCACCACAGACTCGTTGTAGATGAACGGCTTTCCCATCCACCGCGGAAACGGGAACGACAGCGAGCGCCTGACTACAAGACCGTTGTCCGCACAGATCTTTTCGATGTCGACGCCGTCGAGGAAGACGGTATGCGTGGGATCGCTGGCGAAGCCACGTTCCTGAGGGCAGATCAGCATGACGGTCGCACCCGGTTCCAGGAATGGAAGGTACTCGGCGACGATGCCGGAAGCTTCTCCCGCCGGCAGGTGCTCGAGGAGATGCGCCATCAGCATCTCCGTCGAAGGTTCGCTGATCGCTTTCGGAGTGAAATTCCGCAGAAGAGTACGCCTCGAACCCGAGCGATCGACAGAACTCCACCGAATGTTCGTTGTGGTCCACCCCGACACTGCCAGGGGGAAGATTTCGCAGATTTCGGCCGATCCCGCAGCCGACGTCGAGCACCTTCCGGCCGCCGAGGAAACGTCGGATATTCCACTGATACGGCGCTTGCACGTTCAGAACGCGCCTTCCATTTGGCGCCTTGAAGCTCACGCAACCGAGCCGTGTACTGGTGTCGGTGGTATCACCGCTACCTTCGTATCGGCCTCCCAGGAAGGCCTGTGTTCTCGCGATTGTTCTCGCGTCGATCGTTGGTGGATCTTCGAACTCGGCCACTGGAGACTCACTTTCGTCGAGTGATCCGGATCATAACCTCACGATTCGCCGACATGTACGCCCCACGCCGAGAAGCCGACCCCCGGCGACGCATACACTCCCGCCTGTGAAGACCGATGGCACACCCGAGTCGGTGCAACCGCACCGAATTTCCGTCGTCGGCCGGTTTACCAGGGCGAACACACTCTCAATGCACTCATCGACGAGATACTTCCCTGACGAAAACCCAGACTCACTCCCGGCGGGCGGCCGTTGGTCGTCGAAGAAGTCCTTCTGTCTTCGACCACGGCCCGGACGGATCAGCTGCGGTCATCCGTGAACTCGCGAGACAACATGACTTCATCCGACCCATCTGGCTCTCGCGCAACTTCGGCCAACATCCGGCAACACTGGCGGGAATGGCGTCGAGTGGTGGCGAATGGGTTGTCACTATGGATGAAGACGGCCAGCACGACCCGGCCGACATCGGTGGACCTCGACACTGCACTGGATCAACAGGCCACCTCGTCTACGCGCAGCTCAGAACGCGGCACCCCACGGTGCGCTACGCAACGCGGCGTCGAAGTCGTCGAAATGGTTGACCACCAAAATTCTTCGTCCGAGAACTCCGTGAAGTATCAGAGCTCCGACTGGTCCTCGGAGAGGTCGGACGGTCGGTCGCCGCATACGCCGGATCCGAGGCTTACCTCGACGTGGCTCTGGGCTGGATCGCGGAGAGGTCACCACTCAGCCCGGTTCAACTGCGTGAGGAACGCGGACGCGCATCCGATATCACTCAGAAGCTTGCTGTCGCATTTCTGGCGAATGGTTCTCTTCCAGCGGCACCAAGGGCCTGCGAATGGTCAGTTTGATCGGCTTCCTGTTCGCTGTCGGCGGTCTCGTCATCGTCCTCTACGTATTGGCGTCGTACGTGTTCTCGACGCCGGCGTCGAGGTACGGGGATGGGCGTCGACGATGATCGTGATGCTGTTCGGTTTCGGGGCAGTGCTCTTCCGTTGGTGTGATCGCCGAATACATCGGTGTCGCAGTCAAGACGGCAATGGAAAGCCGCCGTACTCATCGTCAGCGACCCCGCGTCAGGCCCGTTAGCGCCGGAACGCCACCGAGCCACCCGCGTAACAATGAATGTCCCCACGTGGGTAGTCGGCAGCGGCGGCCTCCCTCGGCAGCTCCGTGGCCCGCGAACTCGAAGCGCCGGGGCCGACATCCGCACCAGCCGCGTCCCGTGGGGCGAACCCGCTCTGGCCAGAGAAATCCTGTTCGCCGATGCCAGGAAACTGGTTACTGATGCCGCCGGCGGCCCGTGGCGAATGGCGTGGTGCGCCGGGCAGGTGTGAACGGTACGAGCAGTGACGAATTCACTCGCGAGAACCAACTCATGAAGGACGTTCTCGACGAGCTGGGGACGGCGGACGCAGGCGTCGGGACCGTCTTCCACGCTTCGTCTGCCGGCGGCGTCTACGCCGGAGCTCCCGGAGCACCGCACACCGAAACAAGCGCGACCAATCCACTGGCCGACTACGGGCGAGTCAAAGCTCGATGCCGAATCCATTGTTCGCGAATTCGGCTCCAGAAGCGGAACCCGCACTGTCATAGGAAGATCTCGCAAACTCTCTACGGCCCGGGTCAGAATCTGGCGAAACCCCAAGGCCTGATTTCGCACCTCTGCCGAGGCTATCTGCTGTCGATGCCCATTTCGATCTACGTTCCCATGGACACGCTTCGGGACTACGTCTTACGTCTCCGACGCGGCCGAAATGGTGGTCGACAGCTTCACCCCGAGCGGAAGCGTCGCAGTGAACCGACGGTCACCAAGATCTACGCGTCCGGACGCAGCGTCACCATCGGGGCGATCCTCGGCGCGTGCCACACCGTCTTCAGAAAACGCCCCAACGCTGTGCTCGCCAGTTCTCCACTCGCTTCGGCGCAAGCCCGAGACCTACGGCTGCGATCGATCGTGGACTGATCTGGACCAGCGCACACATCGCCCGTTGCCTGCCGGGATAGCGTCGACCCTCGACTCCATCCGCCGCAATCTGGCTGCGCGCTAGAAGTGGTCTTCTCGCCGGCTGCCACGTATGCCCGCTCGGTCGCGTCCTTCTGCGGACGCCACCACCGTTCGTTGTCGCGGTACCAGTCGATCGTCGCTTCCAGACCACTGCGGAAGTCCTCGTAGCGCGGGGACCAGCCAAGTTCTTTCCGGAGCAGACTCGAAGTCGATCGCGTACTTCACGTCAGCCCCGGGCGGTCGGGTGACAAAATCGAACTCGTCGGCGCCACGGCCCAATATCTGCAGAATCGACTCCATGACAGTTCGGTTGTTCACCCCACCGTCAGCGCCGATCAAGTAGGTCTGACTGATCCGGCCACCGTCGATGATCGCCCAGACCGCGCTGTTGTGATCGTCGACATGAATCCAGTCACGGACGTTCAAAACCGTCGCCGTACAACTTGGGACGCAATCCGGCGAGAACATTGGTGATCTGCCGCGGATGAACTCTCGACATGTTGATAAGGGCCGTAATTGTTCGGAGCAGTTCGACAGGGTGGCCCGGACGCCGAACGAACGGGTCCACGCGCGCACCAACATGTCGCTCGATGCCTTCGTCGACGAGTAGGGGCTCGACGGGTTGTACGCGGTCGACTCGTGAAACGGTCCGGATCGCCCAGTTCGAGGTCTCCGTACACCTCGTCGGTGGAAATGTGGTGATACCTGACGCCGTGCTTGCGCACAGCCTGCAGGAGCGCGAAGGTTCCCACGATGTTGGTCTGCACGAACGGCCACGGATCAGCGAGCGAATCTGTCGTTGTGGGACTTCGGCAGCAAAATGAACGACGACGTCGGCAGCGCCCACCAGTTCGTCGACGAGAACTGCGTCGGTGATGTCAGCCGAACAAACGTGATGCGGTCGGCTATCGAATCGAGCGAAGACTTGTTGCCCGCGTAGGTCAGCGCATCGAGCACCGTGACCTCGGCGTCGGGGCGCTCTGCCACCGTCTGATGGACGAAATTGGCGCCGATGAAGCCTGCACCGCCAGTCACGAGAATCCTCACGTTTGCGCTCTCCACGATCACCGAATCGAACCTGATCTATCTACCGGCCACGCACGATACCGTGCGCCCGAGATTTGTTTCTCCAGCGAACACTGAACACTTCGAGGCATGCGCGGAATCATTCTGGCGGGCGGCACGGGGTCGAGGTTGCACCCCATCACGCTCGGCGTGAGCAAACAGCTGGTCCCCGTCCACGACAAACCGATGATCTATTACCCACTCAGCACCCTGATGCTGGCCGGGATTCGCGACATCATGATCATCACCACAGAAGACGACGCACCGCAGTTCCAGCGGTTGCTCGGCGACGGCTCGCAGTTCGGCGTCGACCTGACCTACCAGATCCAGCACGAGCCGAATGGTCTCGCACAGCCTTCGTACTGGAGCCGGCCACATCGGTTCGGAATCCGCGGCCCTGGTCCTCGGCGACAACATTTTCTACGGCCCAGGTCTGGGCAGTAAGCTCACGCGTTTCGGAGAACATCGACGGTGGCGCCGTATTCGCGTATTGGGTTTCGACCCCACGGCTTACGGAGTCATCGAGTTCGACCGCGAAGGCAAAGCCGTCTCCTGCTCGAGGAGAAGCCGGCGAACCCGCGCTCCAACTATTCGGTGCCTGGCCTTTATTTCCTACGACAACGACGTTGTCGCCATCGCCATGACCTCGAACCATCGGCACGCGGCGAGTACGAGATCACCGACGTCAACCGTGCGTACTCGAAGCTGGTCGCCTCCAGGTCGAAGTACTTCCTCGCGGCACCGCGTGGCTCGACACCGGAACTTTCGATTCGCTTCGACGCATCGAACTACGTGCGCACGATCGAGGAGCGTCAGGGACTCAAGATCGGCGCGCCCGAAGAAGTTGCGTGGCGGCACGGATTCATCACCGACGACGAGCTACGCATTCGTGCTGAGAAGCTCCTCAAATCCGGATACGGAAAATACCTTCTCGAACTCTCGACCGCGGCAAGGACTGGTGACATGGCAGATACTCACGTGATGAGCCAGTATCGCGAACTGAAAGTGCCAGGGGCCTGGGAATTCACACCCAAGCAGTTCGGCGACGACCGCGGAGTCTTCTCGAGTGGTTCCGTGAACCCGGATTCTCCGGAGATCACCGGGCCGCACCCTCGACCTTCAGCAAGCCAATTGCTCGGTCTCGGCTGCCGGTGTCCTACGAGGCATCCATTTTGCCGACGTCCCTCCCGGACAGGCCAAGTACGTCACGTGTGCCAAAGGCGCGATACTCGACATCGCCGTCGACCTCCGCGTGGGATCGCCGACCTTCGGCCAGTGGGATTCGGTCCTTCTCGACGACGTCAACCGCAGAGCGATCTTTCTGTCCGAAGGGCCTGGGCACGCCTTCCTGTCCTCGAGGACAACTCGACAGTGGTTTACCCGTGCTCGACGGGATACGCCCCCCGAACGTGAGCACGAAGTTCACCCCTCGATCCCGACATAGCGATCGACTGGCCCACCGTGGGTCGCAGCGGTGAGCCCCCTGAACATCACGCTCTCCGCGAACGACACAGCGGCACCGTCGCTTCAAGATGCCGGTGTCGGCAGGGCTGTTGCCCACGTTCGGCGAAGGCTGATGGCTTCACCGGATCTCGACTGCAACACCCCCGCCGGAATGACCGGCAGGCCGGGTCCGTTGATGCGCGTCGTCAAGAATCAGGCCCTTGCCTTTCTGCTCGTCGGTGGCGTCAACACGGCGCTCGGAACCGCCTGGTTCATTGCCTGGCAGATCGCGCTCGGCGATGAATTCGGCTACCACTTCGCGATCGTTGCCGGGTACGTCTGCAACCTGCTGTGCGCTTTTGCGATGTACCGCTACCTGGTCTTCGAAGTTCGCGGTCACTTCCTCCGTGACTTCTGGCGATTCGTCGTCGTCAATTTCGAGCCTTCGTGATCAACCTCGCGCTGATGACCGTCGCGGTCTCGGTCCTGCACTTTCCTCCCATCCCGTCACAACTCAGCCATCACTGCGGTAACCGCAACAGCAAGCTTCTTCGGTTACCGCGATTTCTCGTTCAGTCGAAACAAGAGAACAGGCAACTCATGACTCCGCGTGCTTCCGTCGTCGTCCCGGCTTACAACAATGCCGACTACATTGCCGAGACGATCGACTCGATCCTGAATCAGACCTACCAGGACTTCGAACTGATCATCTCGGATCATTCGTCGACCGACGACACCGTCAAGGTCCTGGCGATAC
Organism: Mesorhabditis spiculigera; assembly: GCA_958295435.1. NCBI lineage: Eukaryota > Metazoa > Nematoda > Chromadorea > Rhabditida > Rhabditidae > Mesorhabditis > Mesorhabditis spiculigera. The sequence continues at coordinate 49,906 of CATQJA010000001.1, forward strand.
GCCGACGATCCGCGGATCGAGATCCTGTCGACCGAGGCCGGCGGCGGAGCGAAGCGAAACTGGGACCGGGTCAGCGAAGCCGCGAACGGAGAGCTCCTGAAACTGGTGTGCGGTGACGACACCATCTACCCCGAGTGCTTGGCGGAACAGGTCGCGGCTTTCGACGAGCACCCTCGGTGGTACTCGTGGCCCCGCAACGCAAACTGGTCGATGCAAACGGAAAGACCATCCTCCCCGCGCGGACTTGCAGGGCTGAAGGGACTGGTCACCGGCGCGACGCGGCCCGAAAGACGGTAACGGCGGGAGCGAACATCTTCGGCGAGCCCGGATGTGTACTCATGAAGCGATCCGCCTTGAAGGCCATCGGATGGTGGGACGACACCAACCCGTACGTCATCGACGAAGCCACGTACACCGCCGTCGCACTCCAAGGCGACGTCTATGCGGATCGCCAAGCCCTCGCGTCCTTCCGCGTCAACGCCGGACAGTGGAGGTGCGTCTGGCCAAGGATCAGGCACGCCAGGCAGCGGCATTCCACAAAGATCTCCGGAATCGGATCCGACCTCGTCTCCGCAATGGACGTCCGAATCGGCGACGCACGCGCACTCGCCACCTCCTTCATGCGTCGCGGCGTCTACATGCTGCTGCGCCATCGCATGTCTTGACGTTGCCGGTTGGGTAATCTTCACCTTTCACACTCGATGGGATGATGACCGGCGGGACGGACGGCTGGATGACCAAACGTGCGGGCAGACGCGGTCTGTGGACGGCCGCCGTTCTCGCAGCCGGACCCGGCGCCCTCGCACTGGTCGCACCGCCTCTGACGCCTGGCACGATCGAGTCCGCCCCCGTCACCGTCATCACGACCACCCCACTGGCGCCGGTTGTTCCGCTCACCCCGGAGGAGTCTCGGCCCAGGTGGTCCCCACCATCGTCACCATCACCGCGCCGGCCGGATTCACTCACCACCGCCGGAACCGATCGTGTCTCCGACGGAGTTAGTGCTCACGAATCACCACGTCATCAGCGGAGCCCGGACGTCACTGCCGTCAGCATGTCCAACGGACTGATCTACGACGCCGAGATCCTGGGTACGACAGCGTCAGCGACCTTGCCGTCCTTCGACTCGCGGGCGCCACGGATTCGCCGGTGGCTGTGGTCGGCAAATCAGCAGAAGCCACTCGTAAGGATGCCGTCACCGCAATCGGAAATGCGGAAGGCGGCGGAGTACCCGTCCCAGCTCCCGGCGTCATCACCAATCTCGGTGTCACCGTCAACACCCGCAACGTGTCCGACGGATCGCGAAACCAGCTGAAGGGCCTCATCGAGGTCGGACGCGACATCCGGCCTGGAAGCGGATTCCGGTGGCCCTGGTCAACGCCGTTGGCGAGCTGGATCGGCGTCAGCAGCGCGGGCAACGCCGTCACCGACCGCAGCGAAACCTCGCCGGCGCCTCAGTCCTGCTCCATACCGATCGACACCGCACTACCGGGATCGTCGAGCAGGCAATCTAGGACGGCCGCTCCTCCGAGACCGTGCGTGTGGGACCGACACCCGTACTCGGTGTCGCGGTGAAGGATCACGCGGAGATGCCGGCCGGCGCGGAAGTTGTTGCCGTGAGCTTCGATTCGCCGGCCGAGCGGGTGGGGCTGACCAAAGGTAGCGGTCATCACCGAGTTCGGTGGCAGCCTGATCGCGTCGTCCGCTGATCTCAACGCGGCGATGAGCTTCCGCGCTGCCCCCGGCGACACCTGCGTCGCGGTGACGTGGGTGGACGCAAAATGCCGGGCAACTCTAATCGGTTCGCTGGTCCTCGACGAGGGCCACCTCGGCTAGTCGGACAAGGCGCCAGTCGAGAAAGCATCGTGGCATGACCACGGCCCCCTCCTGCTCACCTCAGACGGCGCCCGCGAGGCGGATGTCGAAAGCAAACTCGTCATGGAAGCTTCCACCACCTACGGCGTCGCGTCGACAATGGCGCCGTGGTCGAGCCGGTCCTCCTCGATATCGACGCCGACCTGGTCTCTGATCCGGGTCAACCTGACTACACCCAGCGCCCGACGAATTTCTTGCCGTTCTCGATCAGCTGACCGCCCTGATCATCGCCAACCCGCTCCTGATCGTCGAGCGGAACGCCCACACCGGGATACCTCACCGAACTTGCCGCGGCCGGCGTACCTCATCGTCCCAACCGCTTGATCGCTGCCGGAAAGAGCGAAACACTCACCCTCCCTTCGTTCGAGGGTGCCGACGCCATCGTCAAGCCTGCAGCGTCCGCCGGCGCTGTCGGAGTGGGAAAGTCCGCCGCCGGGTCCGGAACAGGCCCACGCTCACCTCAGTTCAATCCTCGAGTGGCAACGACGCTCTTGTCCACAGCCCTTCATCTCCGGACGTCGTAGACGACGAGCTCCTTGATCATCCACCTCGGCGGACACTCTTCCCACGCCGTCCGGAAGATTCCCGGCCACCAACGATTTCCGCGTGCAATTCCACGGCGGAACCAACTTACCTCCACGCAGCCTTCCGCCGCCGAACTCGCGGTGGCCGACGCAGCACTGGCCGCGACCTCCACGCGGCCCCGGCGAATTGCTTTATGCGCGTGTGACGTCGTGGGTCCGGTGGATCAACCACTCGCTCACGGAAGTGGAACTGATCGAGCCCGAACTCTTCTGCCATTCGCCCCTGGATCTGGCCAGATCTCCCTCGCACAGCAGCTGTCGCGTCTCCTAGTGTCTTCGAAGCGCCCGGAGTGCCTTCTGTCGACCTTCCCAAAGCAGTGAGAGAGCGGCAACGCTTCCACAATTGAAATTTCCTTGCGCCCAGATCGAGCCCTTGTAGTGATTCACGTGTGCGACGAGCTGCTCTTCGGCGTGACCGACCATCCCGCCTTCAGTACGACTTGCCGCGGTAACCGCTTTCTCCCCTATGAGGATCGGGGACACCGAATACTGCACACAGGCGGCCACCGCGGGATGATGTCCGAGTGAGTCCTCGACTTCGCGGGCGGGTAGACGTTGAATCCACTCACCGATGATCGTGTCTCTCTGATGCGGTCGACGACTCGCGATGAGCCCCAGTTTTCGTCGATCCGAGCAACGTCGCCGGTGTGCAACCACCATTCTGCGAGCGCTGCAGCGGTTTCGCCGTTCCAGGTTTGTTCCAATAGCCGTCCATCACGAGCGGACCTCGCACACAAAAGCTCGCCGGGTACGCCTGTCGCGGTCTCGTTTCCTGCTCGTCGAACAACACCACTTCGACATACCTGGCATCGCGCGCCCACAACTCCCCAGAATCAAGCGGATCGGTCCCGTGTGCTCACGTGTATCGAGCACCGTCAACGCATTCGGGGCTTCGGCCTGACCGTAGTGCTGGCTCTGTGATCGGGCCTGAACACCGCCCTGCCTGCGCGAGCCTGGCGGGGTCGATGGGTGCAGCACCGTAAAGCAATCCAGTTCAGCCCGACAGATTCGCATCCGGACAGGCGTGGACGGTCGAGCAAGGCGTAGGAGCGATGGTAGGAATCGACGAATGTAGCTGTGACTCCGTCATTTTCGATTGCGCCGACAACCCTGTCCGGGTCGAACGACCTGCGCAACTCGAAGCTGTACTCGCTGCAGACCGGGTGCGACGAGCAGACCGGCAGCATGAGACATCGGCGTGGTGAGCAGCATGGTGGTATCAGCCGGCCACTCCCTAGCCGTGGTGCAGGCCCAGGCATTGGCGACCAAAGATCGGTCCCTGAGCATGACGCCCTTCGGCTCACCGGTAGTTCCACCGGTGTAGAAGAGACACAAAGCTCGACCCTGACCGCCGAAGCCTGAACCTGTTCCCGCCGTAGCCAATCTCACACGCTGATTCGAGGGCTGACAGGTGACATCACTGCAGTCTGCGCCGCTCGGGCGCGCGCCTGGAACTGTCCGTCGGCAACCAACAGGAGAGGAGATCGGTACCACTGTCTTTCAGCACCATCCTGTCGTTCTCTTCGGTCGCGGCGGATGGAGGGGTACGCAGCACGCCTGCCAGATCACGCCGCGGCCACGACCGTGAATGCTTCAGGACACGGACCCGCAAGCAGGGCTACCCCGCCTCCGTCCGGCAGAGCAGAGGCTAATGGAGGACACCTGCAATCCGCTCTATCTGTTCAGAGGTCTGCCGATACGTCAGCTCGGCTCGAATTACCCGTTCCGATCCGTGAATCGAAACGCGATAGTGGTCTCGCGTCGGCGTCGCAGCGCCGACAGAATCAGATCCGCATATCCCGCTTGCCTTCATGTAAGCCTGGCGCCATCGGTTCATCGTTCATCATGTCCGCGGTTCATCGTGGCCTCCTCTCTAAGATCGTGACCGCGGCGACGGCTTCCTGGATGCCGTAGAGACCTCCGCCGTTCTTCTGCGACCGCGATTCGAGCCCCGTGAACCTGTCGCCGCGCCGTTTGCCACACGCAACTGCGTGACATGTCTCGAAGACCTGCGCTAGTCCCAGCCGCCGAGACCGGATGACCACGGATCTCCGAGCCCACCTGACGGATTGACCGGACGCACGCCTCCCAATGAACTCGCACCGGACGCAGACCACGCGCCGCTCCTCACCGATCGGGTAGAACCTCAAATTTCTCGACTCCGCGGTAGACTTCACCGGAGTTGCCGTGGCGTCGTGACCTCTCGCTACATCCACATCGCCTCAGCCTGACTCCGGCTTCCCTCGTATGCGCTCATTGCCGCTCCGCGACCGATGTGACTTCCGACGTCATCTGCGGCCCGGATCTCGAAAGTGCCTGACACCAAGCCGTAACCGAGTACCCGCGCTGCCTGCCGAGAGGAATCATGCCTTCGCGCAAAGTCCGCAGTGGTCACAACAATTGCTGCCGCACCGTCACTGACGGGCGAACACATCGGAACGGTCAGAGGTTACGCGACTCGCCTCGCGGCAAGCACCTCGTCGACAAGTGAAGGGTTTGCGAAAGAGCGACCACGGATTGTGCACGGACCGCATGATTTTTGGCTGCTACGGACGCGAAGTTCGAACTCGGTCGTTCCGAATCCCTCCATGTGCGCCCGAGCAAGAGAAGCGTAGATCTCCATGTGAACACCGACCGCTCACCCTTGCGATCCGAGTTCACTCCGGCACCGGAGCGGGAGAGTGAGGCAAGGCCGGCGAGCGTCCCGTCGCGATGCGCAACGTCGAGTGCACCGTCGAACACCTCCAGACTTCGAGCGTGGATCCGAGCACACCAGCTTGTCCACCCCGACCGCCAATGTGCGACCTCGACGACAGACCGGCGCGAACGTGGGCGATCGCCAGCCAGAGTGCTGCTGCTCCCGCCGGCGCGGCATTTTCGACATTGACGACCGACTCCACCGAAACCGTAAGGCCTCAAGGCGCACCGGCCTGGATCATGTGCTGCCGGTCGATCGTTTTCCGACTGATCGGTCGCGTAGAAGACTGCACCGACGTCACTGCGCGGGTCAGGCCCGCGTCCTCGACGGCGTCGATCGCTGCACGCCCCGCCAATTCCGAGGCCGAGGTATCCGCGTGCCGCCCCTGAAGGGAGTCCGCAAGCCGACACCGAGAACTATGACTTCCGCCGCTCACGCCACCACCTCGATTCTCAATACACCGGAGGCCGGCGACCTCGAAGCCCGACTACGTCTCCCGGTTCGAGGAACCGCCCGTGTTCCAAGCCGCATCCACTGGCACGGTGCCGGAACAGAAGACTTCCACCCCGGGTACAGCCGCGGGGAAGTCGAGGCTGAACTGAAATCACGTCCTCGAAACGATGGTCCATGTCGGCGCTGGTTCCTCGGTCACCCTCGTCTCCGCTGATTCTCGCGGTCATCTCGAAGCTGGAGATGCGGCCTCACCGACTTCGTCGGGCCGTCACGATCCAGGGGCCGAGGACATTCGGCGTCCCGAAAAAGTCCTTGCTCCTTACTGGAGACCGAGTCCGGTGGAGATCTCTCGAGCTGAGTATCGCGGGGGCGCTGAAATCGCTGGAAGATGGTGTAACCGAAGATATGCGCAGGGGCATCCGTTTCGTGAGATGTCGCTTCCACCGCGCCCCAACACACAGGCGAATCTCGAGTTCGTAATCGCGCAGGACTGGAAGTACTCGGGCCACACGACCAGATTCGCGTCCGGTCACCGCCAATCGGTTCGCTATGTAATACAGCGGGCGCTCTGAACCGGATCTTCGGCAGTTCGACGTCCTCGAGTGCGTGACCCTTGAATTCGGGCGCGAGCGTTGCGAAGTGATCCACGAAGCAGCCGAAGTCCCGGATCTGGACCGGCTGAGGAAGGGCGACATCCAGCGCACACATCACCCGCGTCGACGATCGCACTTGCCGCCGGCTACCTGGGTCTGCGAGCCGATCCAGGATCTCCCCGTGCCGCCGACCACCTTCGATGATGGTCCGCATGGTTTCCAGCTCTGGAGCCGGTTTTCCCGTCACATCATGATGAGCTTCGCTCGTGAGTAACAACAGCTGCTCGCCGCTGCCCGTCACCAGAGCCGTCTGCTGGGTCTTTTCGTACTCGACGGTCGCAAGTTTCAGTTGTGAATCAATAACTTTCACTGAATTGTTCGTTAGGTGAGGCGGGAATTCTGCTCAGACGAACGCGACCACACGAGCCGGGGCAGCAGACGCCGGGCTCGCGCAAGTTTCGATCGGGAAAAACGCCACGTGAAATCCCGAGGGCGGAAGCGCGGCGAGGTTCGACAGCTGCTGAACGATGAATACGCATCACTCGCGTCCGGCCCGGTGCCCGTCCCAGAGAACCGAGTTGTCGCCGGTGTCACGAAATTTCTGCGCCATGACTGCAAAGCTCAAGTCCCAGCCGCCAGCGCGTCGGTGCCCAGCACCTTTGCGCCTTGCTCGGCGAGAAAATAGCGTGCCTTCGCGACTCATCCCTGGATACTGAAAGAACCCTGGATCGGCCAAGGTGAAGCTCTCCTTGTCCGGTACGGAGCAACACGGCACCACCCTGGGGAACGGACGCACCGTTTTCCGCCAGGGCAGCCTTCAGCGCGTCCACCGAGATCGGCTGATTCGCCTCGCACCGGCAGCGCAGGTCGAGCACCACTGTCTCGCAGAACAATTCATCCAACGCGATGTCTGCCATCGTGCGAGAAGGCCACCCTCCGAGGTTGATCCGTAGTGCAACGGCGCGTCGACGTGTGTGCCCAGATGGCTGTTGAACTCACTCAACATCTCCGGATCCCCACCCCTCACCGTCCGGAAGATCACGAATTCCGCACTGCAGTGCTGCCGCGAACTCGTCGCGTCCGGCACCTGCGGGGTGCGAGAGGTCACCGAGGGGCAACGACGCAAAGCCAGTGCCTTCAAACCCTCGGGGAGCAGTTCCCGATCGGCCGGATCGAGAGTTCTAGTCAGATCGATGAGTTCCATGTCCGCCCATTTCCGTTAAGTTATTGGACGCTCAGCATAGAACTGACGATCAACATAGGCAAGAGGGTGTCGCGAGAGGAATACGGCCGTCCGATGACCGGCCTCGTAGCATGAGTGCCGGTGCGCAGGTCTCGGCCCCGACGGGCACGTCGACGTCACCGGGGCGTGCCGGAATTGGCTGCACTTTTCGAACGAAAAGAAGGCAGGAACACCGAATGGCGTCGACACGCAAGCAGGAGATTTCGAGGAAACCAGACGGCGACTGGTGAAGGCCGCAGCCGAACTGGCTGCCGAAGGCGGGTCGGCCGCTATGTCCGTACAAGCCGTGGCGGAAAGATCCGGCATCAGCCGAGGGTCTGTGGCCTGGCACTTCGGATCGAAAGACGGGCTTCTACGATCCGTCGTCGAAGACGCATTCCGGTGGGGCATGGAGAAGTTGCGCGCAGAGTTGGCATCATCCTCGGCGACCGGAATCGAAGCATTGATCGAAGGCCAACTTCGTGTTGATGTCGTACCCCCGAGGCACGAATTTTTTCTCGACCATCCCGGTCGAAGCCGTGATTCCTGGGTCCACCATCCGCGAGACCTACGCAGAGCAGTACGTCGCAATGCGGAATCGCTGTACTAGCGGACTACCTGCGTCTCGATCGACACACACCTGGTCGCCAATCCGGAGCGCTGGTTGCCGTCACCCTTCTGGCCGGCACGCCCCGGATCAACCTCCAACATCGCCTCGATCCCGACAACAGTCGATCGACGTTCGGCGGTAACCGAACTCGAATCGATCTATGCCCGCGCGATGGCATCTACCGCAAACGTCAGGGCACGAGAATCCGGCAGCACACGAGAATCCATAGGCGAACCGGAAGTTCAACTTCCCGAAACAACTTCGCCCGCAGCCTGGGGTGGGACCGCATCGAGCCTGGTGCGAATGAATCTGGCGACGTCGCGCAACGGCAGCTCCGGCTTCCTCCGGCAAGCCAGGCCACACGGCGGGAAACGCGTGAACCTGGCACGTTCCAGATCTGCAGGGCGAGCATGGCACCCTGCGGCGGCGAGCCGTTGCGCCATCACCTCCGAATTAACCGACTCTGAGCACCTCGGATTCGGCGGCAATCAGCAACGACGGCGGGCAAAGCGGCAAGATCGCCGTCGACGGGCGAGTTCGTCTCGTCCAGCCAAGCTTTCCGATCGCCACATCAATGCCGACACCGGGGCGATCACGTCGCGTCGAGCGCGTTGGCATTGACCGATTTGGCGGTGCAATCGAGATCGAGGAGCGAAGCGAGAGGCCGACAAGACCGGCCGGAAACCCCGAGCCCCGCGGGAAACTGGGCTGCAAGCGCCGTCGCGAAGACCAGGAAACCTCCGGCCAGAATCACCAACGAAGACAACCTTTTTCCGGCAGCAGGCTCCCTGTTCGAGAGGCCACCGGTACGCATCCAGGCAGTCGTCGACGGACCCTGCTGATGCCTTCGTGCTCGGCAACCGCCGATATGCGATGTGCAGGACCGGAAGGCCGGTTCTTTTGGCGATGCCGGCAACGACCGGCCGATGCGTGCTGAGCCTGCGCAGCACATGAACCCGCCGCCGTGCAGGTAGAGAACTACACCCTCGCGCAGACTCAGCCGTCGAGCCTGCCAGTGCGCACGAGTTCGCCGTCGAAACCTGGAAAACGAATCGCTTCCCGATCGATCCCGGAGGGAATGGGTGCACCCGCGGCCGAGTCCAGAACTGCGGCGCGGCGCATTGCGCCATGTCAGCGGCGCTGATCCCAACTACGGGCCGAAGCATCCATCGACACAAGCGTTGTAGAGGACCTGCGATTCGATAATACTCGGCCCGCCGTATCGAGTTCCGGTCCTACGACTGACTGTCGGCAACAGAGACATCTGTCCAGGATTAGAAGCGATCAGGCACCGAAGAGTGTCGACTTCGTCGAGATCGTCGACGATCGTGACCTTTCGCTCCGCCCGCCGATTATTCCTTTGGTTCCCAGACCGCGCAGTCCACCGGACTGAGCTGAGCGGGGTTCGCTGGCGCAGTGGCGCGGTCTCTCGTCCGCGCTGCGCCTGTACGCCGGGCTTGCAAGTGCGGGAGCTGATGCCGGTGCCTCCGGAAGCGACGGCGCCGCCGGAACCTCGGGCCCGGGAATCTTCGCTGGAACGACCGCTTCCGGCTCCACGAAGCCCTGAGCAACCGGGGCCCGGGCGCGACTCCTCAGCGACCTCAGTCCACCTGCTCCACCTGCACCGGTCCGTCGATCACCGGGATGTCTCGACGCCCAGCGAACCCGATACCGAGGCGCCGCGCTGACGCCAGTTCACGTGCGAGATCCGCGCGCGCCAGATCCCGTCTTCTCGCCGCTTCGCCGTATGCCCAGTGCGTCGGAATTGACTCCAGATGACGTCGACCTCCAAGTTACGGTCGGCGAGATCGAGCACGGTCAGCCAGTTCACAGCGTCGCCGGGCAGCCGTCTCTCTCTCTTCTTGTCGGTATAGAGTCGACGCAGCGAGATCGCCCCTCGGCCACCTCGAGATGCGACGTCGACTGGATCGACTTACTTCGACGCCGATCGCCACGAGGTCTTCGATCACGTCGTCGACGTAGCCGTCGGCCTTGTCGTGAGTCAGTGTCGACGAACCTCGTGAGGTCAGCGCCGCAAACCCCAGTCGGTCGTACATGCGCGCCTGATCACCAGGGGCCGCGATCATCTCCGCTGATTCCTCGCGGTAGCGGCTCGCAACTTCGAGGACGACCACCGCGCCATGACGCGGTGTCCGGAGTGCGCGAGCGTCGGCGATATGTCGAACCGCGCCCTGGTCAGGGCCGAAGAATGAGAACGATGATCATGGGGTCGATTCCTCTCTCGAGAAACTGACGGAACGCTAATCCACTCGAACCGTTATCGGATCTTGAAGATCACTGCCCGCTGAACGATGGTAGTTGATAACCGTCGCGGTGCCCTGCGCGATGATCGAAGCGCCAGCGGCATGCGCCACCACTCGTCGGCATACACCATCAGCGCGTTGGAGCCCGACCTGAACCGCAGGCGACTGCGTACAGCACGACAACAGCGATGAAGCAAGGCGAGAAGGCTCGGCCTTGAACGTCTACCGCCGGTTAGATCAGATACGCCGTCGTAGTGCCGGCGATAAAGCTGATCGATTTCGGCCATGCCTGGATCGAGGCTGACGACTCCAACAGGAATGCGTACAGCCTGTAGTCCACGACCGCCGACAGCCCACCTGTCGCGACGAACCGGACGATCTGCGTTTTCAGGTCCAACGCGTCGTCGGCGATGTCCGTCGTGACAGGAATCTCGACGGGCAGCGGGACGTGGGTTCAGCAGGATTTGCAGGTGTTTTCGGGCACGACGACGAGAGTACCACCGAGCCGGAGCCGTCGGCACTACTCCCAGGTGGTCTTCACCTGATGTCCACGACAGCAGAAGAGACGCCGCAGCCGGCTCTCCACACCCAAGCCCGCACTCCTCACCGGTTGGGGACGCACCGCCGCCACCACCGGCATTGCGGTGCGTCCACCCCGGGATGGGAAGTGATCGCCAACGCGTCGCCCAGGTTGGTGGAACAGAATCTCCAAGCCATCGCATCTGCGACGCGGCGTCATCGCGCGCGGCCCGGCCGCTCGCATGGCGACCTCGGCGCAGAACGCCGGCGGGCTGGTCATCGACATGAATGCATTCTCAGCCGCATCGTTCATCGCACCGATCGCGACGCCTGGCTCTGGTGACGTCGACGCCGGTGAATCTGACCAGCTTTGATGAAGGCTGTTTCGGCTGTTCGGCTCAGGGTTCCGGTCCTGCCGGGTACTCGCCAGGTCACGATCGGCGGCGCCATCGGCTCGGACACATCCACGGCAAGAACCACCACAGCAGGTAGCTTCAACCACGTCAAAGTCGTTGATCTACTGACGGTCGACGGCAAAGGTTCGCACGCTCACCCCCAAGGGCGGGCGTAACGACCCGAAGGCCGCACTGTTCTGGGCACGATCGGCGGCATGGCCTGACGGGCATCATCTTGCGGGCAACCATCAAGATGACACCGGACCGAGACGGCGTACTTCATCGCCGACGGCGACGTCAACAGCCTCGACGAGACCATCGCGCTGCACAGCGACGGCAGCGAGGCCAACTACGAGTACTCCGAGCGCCTGTCTGACGCGATTTCCGGGTGCCCTGGAAGCTCGGCCGTGCGGCAATCTCGGCGCGGATCTCTGGCGAAGCTCGACCAGCTTCCGCCAAGCTGCAGAAGGACCCGCCGCCTTCGATGCGCCGCAGCTGCTGACGTTCCCCTGACGCCTTCCCAACGGCTGGCCAACAAGTTCAATCACCGCGATTGCGAGGTCTGGTTCCGCAGTCCGGCAATCGCGGCAAGTCCAGAATTCATCGCAGTTTCTACCACCCGCTCGACATGTTCGGTGAGTGGAACCGGGCGTACGGATCCAACGGATTCCTGCAGTACCAGTTCGTGGGTTTCGCCGAGGCGGCTTCCGGAAGAGTTCAAGAAGATCATCACGACATCCAGCGCAGCGGGCAATTACTCTGCCCTCAACGTGCTCAAGCTCGGCGAGGCAACCAGGCGTCGCTGAGCTTCCGATCCCGGGCTGGAAAAAGCAATACGTAACTGAAACGGGGCGGCTACC
>CATQJA010000002.1:0-31068 GCA_958295435.1 Mesorhabditis spiculigera
GACGACTGCGCAGGACTTCGAGCAACACCGTGGCTACCTGACGTCGGTGGCCTACCGTCTCACCGGAAGTTTCAGCGACGCTCAGGATGCGGTGCAGGAGGCATGGATACGCTTGCCAAGTCGCACAATCGAGACAAGGAAGCGAGCTCGAGATCCGGGAGCTGCGCGGATGGCTCACCACTGTTGTCGGTCGGATCTGCCTCGATCATCTCAAATCGGCCGCAGTCAGAAGAGAAAGCTATGTCGGACAGTGGCTTCCAGAGCCGATCGTCACGCCCGTCGACGCCACCGCGGGCACACCCTCAGCGACACCCGATCCGCTGGAGTACGATCGTGACGCAGGAACAGAATCGTTTTGCAGCCCTCGTCGTCCTGGACACCCTTACTCCCGCTCAACGCGTTGCCTTCGTCCTGCATGACGGCTTCGACGTGCCCTTCGCCGAGGTTGCGCGCATCCTCGACATCGAAGTAGCCACTGCCCGTCAGTTGGCCTCGCGGGCCCGTAAAGCCGCAGCGTCGGCGCCGGTCCCGGTCAGTAGCGAGGAGCATGCTGCCGCCGTCGAGCGATTGGTGACGGCTATCGCGAGTGGAGATCTGAACGCCGTGATCGATGCACTCGATCCCGATGCCGTCCTGATCGGTGACGCAGGCGGAACTACCCGCACGGCTGTCAACATTGTGCGCGGCAGCGATCGTGTCGCGCGGTTCTATCTGGGATTGGCCCGCAAGTACGGACCGGCAGCGGTGTTCTCGATGTCACCGGTTCTCGTCAACGGACAGCTCGGCGGTGTATTCGCCGGCTCACCGGGGGACGACCAGTACCCGCAGTTCGCCGCTCGCGTTGCCGGCTTCACTGTCCGCGACGGAGTTGTGTGCGCAGCCTACGATATTGCGAATCCAGCCAAGTTCAGCGCTGTGCCGATGCTCGATCACACCGAACCCGAACGCAAGTAGCGAGACTCCCATTCCTCGAGGTGTGATCTGGACACCTGCGTGCCGAACCACAGTCGGTGCAGTACATCCGATCCCAGATGATGCAATTCGGTGTGCGTCCTCCACTGCTGCGACGCCCACTCGGGTTCGTTGTGGGCGGCGTCGATCCCGGCCATCGCGCTACCTCGCAGTTCGAAGTCCAGGTCCCGTCGAAGCTCCGAAAGCTCCGACCAATTCGCCTGTGGTGCATAGTGCCTCGCGCGAATTTCGGTCAGCAGCTTGAACAGGACGCTACCCGCCCGTTCGTCGACCCAGATCAGAGTGCGTCGATGCGCACCGCGCCCCACCGTCCACAGGACCACCAACGCCACGACGACGCCGATTGCCGTCTCCGAGCATGCGGCTGAGGATCAGATGTTGGACGGTCCCGTGCGCACCACCGGCCGCGCCGAGGAGAATCGCGAGGGCGGTGATGAAGATGACGGCTATCCCGTAATTCCGCACCAGGAACAGCTCGATCCCGGCCATCAGGACAGCAAGTACCGCCACCAACCACAGACCGGTCGGACTCCAGGCGTAGATGGCACCCAACAGAATCAACCCGAGGACGGTTCCGCCGATGCGGTGAATTCCGCGATAGGTGCCCAGTATTCGATCCGGTCCTTGATGAAGGACCATCGCCGCGGCGATCACCGCCCAGTCCGGGCGATCGATGCCGAGCAGGACGGTGAGGGTTCCCGCGGCCATGCAGGCAATGGACAGCCGAAGTGCCGTGACCGACGCTCGGCTGGACGGATTGCAGGCGCGGAGGAACCGATATCGGATCGTCGGATCGGGAAGAGGCGGGTGAGCCCCGACCTCGTCGACGTCGAACGCGGGGTCCGCCATGAGCTCCGGATCGTGGTCGTCGGAGATCGCTCTGGCCATCGAGATCTGCGCTCGTTCGAGTTCACGGGTCAACGGGTGGTCTTTCCTACGATTGCGCCGCGGTAAAGGCACTGCCACGCGTCGTGCAGCCGAAGTGCTGCAGCGTGGCGTTTGTCTCGCGTGAGTTCGGGTGGGGCGTACGCCGCCTGAGCGTCCGTGTACTCCGCAACGGCCGATACGGCTGCCTGTACAGCGCTGCGTTCGGCAGCTCTCGGTGCCCACAGGATTCCCGTCATCGAGACGACCACCGCGCTGATCCCACCGATTGCCGTCCACATCGCGACCTCGACCGGCGGCTGGCCGGGAGTGGCGATCACGGAGCTGATCTCGGTGGTGAGCAACAGAAAGAACGCGCCCGGTGGACCCAATCGAAGCGCGTCGACGGTGAAGGCGCAGGTCGACACCACGACGGCCATGATCAGCACGACAAAGACGAGCAGCACCGTCGGCGCTCCCTCGGCGATGGCTCGGTGGACGGGCTCACCCACTGATGCCCCGATGAAGGACAGGATCGTCAGCGCCGTCGCGGCGATACCGACTGCCTTCCACCTGCTCCGGTACGGACGACCCTCACCGTAGATCGATGCAAATGCGCCGAGGCCGACCAGGAGCGAAGCAGACCCGAATCCGAGCAGTGTGGCGATGGCCGCCGGAATCGCCAGGGCGAGGGCGACGCGAACTGCTCCGGGGTACCGGTTTCCCACCGGCGGCAATCCGAACAGGACGCTGCGCGCGCCGGCCGCGGAGCCGGGAGGTTGGACTCGTGACCCGCTGATGTTTCTTCGGGGTCCACTGCCCATCCTTCGCGCCGGCCTGTTCGTGTCTGTGTCCTCCCATTCTTGCGGGCGGCCGACGCGGAATTCGAGGCGGGTCCGGAGGTCGATTCGACCACCCCGTTATTGACACTCTGTCAACAGTGTGGATGATAGGTGGAGTCGGATCCGCTCGCGGGTCGCACTTCATCGATCGGGAGAATCACGATGACGCAAGGATCTACCGCAACCCGAACCACCGAACGCCGGTCCCCGTGGATGGACGACGAATTGGAGGCCGTGCCGACCTGGCAAGGAACTTCTTCGCCAAACACGTCACACCGCATCAGAAACGCTTCGCGTCCCAGGGTTTTCCCGACAAATCCGCATATCGGGAACTCGGGACGCTCGGGCTCGCCGGCATGTCGATCCCCACCCAGTACGGCGGCGGAGGAGGAACGTTTGCGCACGACGCCGTGCTGTTCCACGAGCAGGTCATGGCGGGTGATCATTCACTCCAACTCGGCGTGCACTCGGGAATCGTGCCGCACTACCTCAATGCCTACGCCGATCACGAGCACAAACTGCGCTGGCTACCGAAGCTGGTGAGTGGCGAGTGGGTGGGCGCAATCGCCATGACCGAGCCCGGCACCGGATCCGACTTGCAGAACATCACCACCCGCGCCGTCCGCGACGGTGACGACTATCTGATCAGCGGCGCAAAGACATTCATCTCGAACGGTCGCAATTGTGATCTGGTGATCATTGCCGCCAAGACCGATCCCAGCCTCGGAGCGCGTGGAGTGTCGCTCATCGTGGCCGAGGTCGATGACAACACACCGGGTTTCGAGCGCGGGCGAATACTCGAGAAGGTCGGACAGAAGGGCCAGGACACCACCGAGCTGTTCTTCGACCGCTTGCGGGTGCCTGCAACAAACCTGCTCGGGGACCGCGAAGGCAAAGGGTTTGCCCAGCTGATGCAGCAGCTACTGCCCGAACGATTGATCTGTGGGGTTGCAGCCACTGCGGCAATGGAGCGTGCCGTCGCCCTCACCGTCGAGTACACCAAATCCCGAAACATGTTCGGGCAAACGCTCTTCGATCTGCAGAACACCCGCTTCGAACTTGCCGAGTGTGCGTCCATCGCTCGTATCTCACGAACGTTCATCGACGACTGCATCGTCAAATACCTTGCCGGGCAGCTCGATGCGACTACCGCCGCGATGGCCAAGTACTGGCTCACCGATCAGCAGTGCGCCGTGATCGACCGCTGCGTGCACCACTACACGGCGGGTACGGCTACATACTCGAATATCCCATCGCTCAGATGTACGCCGACGCTCGTATTCAGCGAATCTACGCCGGATCGAACGAAGTCATGAAGGACCTCGTGGCGAGATCACTCTGAGCAATCAGGAATCCGCCTCGCACGCCGGCAGAACGTCACGCACGATGGCGAGCAAACTGCGTACCAGCAGAAGGTGCACCTGTACGCGGTCGAGCGCTCCCGTCACCAACCACTGCTTACTGGCGGCCTTCGCCAATCCTCCGTACGCCACGATCATCGAATGAACAGCAGCCTCGCTGCCTTCACTCGGTCGAATCTCGAGCGCATCCATCATGCGTCGCGCAGCAACGTCGTCAGCGTCCTGCAGGATCCGGTCCATCTCGGGGTCACGGCGGAGGTCGTCGGACATGACTGTCGAGATCCACATGTCGCGATGACGCCAGGCGACGTCGAGCCACCGATCGATCACGGCGCCGATCCGCTTCTCCTGGCTCGCCGATCGCGGAATGCGGTCCACCGCCACTTCGGGAATGAAGACGAATCGCCGCACGACGTCGAGGTACAACTCCCGCTTGGAGCCGAAGTAATGATTGAGCAGCGGACGACCGACCCCGGCCGCCTTGGCCAACTCGGCTCATCGAGACGTCGGCAAAGACTTCTCCTCGAAAACCTTTGCCGCGCTGACAATGATCTGCTCACGCCGGTCTTCAGGACCGAGACGCTTTCCGCCTGTGGCCGACGCGGACGTCATTCTTTTCTCGCGGGCGTGCTGTTGACCGTCGCCTGCGCTTCGACCATGAGCGAAATGTGTTCCACCAATCGCTTTCGAGAGATCTTGGAGGACGGGTGTGCGCCTGATAGATGAACGCGAGGGCACCGAACAGCCCCACCGAATTGAGTTCGGAGTTCGCGGAGTCGGTTGCCTCGCCGCCGTACATCAGCTCGAGCGACGCGGAGATCGGATTGGTGAACTCCGCCATCAATTCTCGCCCTCGATCCCACAGCGCAGGTTCCGCCTGGGATTCGACGAACATGATGCGTCCACGGCGCGGATCGCCTGAATACGTAGGTGGTGAAGGCCTTCACCACGTGACGGATCAGCGCCGACGGTTCGGAAGGTGCCGCCTCAGAGCGTCCAGAATAGTGTCGCGTGCCCCGAGAACGACCTCGTCGAGCACGGCGACCAGCAGTTCGTCACGATTGGCGAAGCTCTCGTAGAAGTACCGTTCGGTCAGCGCAGCCTCGCGGCAGGTCGCACGCATGGTCGCGGCGGCCGCACCCTCGGTGCCCATGATCTGCAATCCGGCTTCGATCAGCTGTGCCGGCGCGCGGCGCGGCGATCTTCTGGTTCCTGCCCACGCCACCTGCGCGGGCCGGTGCGCCGAGCCTCGGTATCCGTCATGTCCCCATGTTCTCACTGACCGGCAGTGCTCTCGACCTCAGGTTATCGCGGCGACCTCGGCAAGCGAACTGACATCGCACGATGTCAATCCAATTCAATTCTGACATCAATCGCTGTTGACATCACTTGATGTCAGACTTACTCTTCGTTCAGTTGTTCACGCACCAATCAGGAGGCGTCACACATGGTCGACATCGACCCAACCTCGGGGCCATCGGCCGGTGACGAGGAAACTCGAACTCGCCGAACACGAGTCGTCGTCATCGGAGCCGGTTTCGGCGGCATCGGAACGGCTGTCCGCTTGAAGCAGTCCGGGATCGACGACTTCGTCGTTCTGGAACGTGCTGCGGAGCCCGGGGGACCTGGCAGGTCAATACCTACCCCGGTGCACAGTGCGACATCCCGTCGATTCTGTACTCGTTCTCGTTTGCGCCTAATCTCGAACTGGACGCGGCTGTATCCGCTACAGCCCGAGATCTACGACTATCTCCGGGATTGCGTCCGTCGCTTCGGACTGGCCGGTCATTTCCACTGCAACCAGGACGTGACAGAAGCTTCGTGGGACGAGCAAGCCCAGATCTGGCGGGTACACACTGCGGAAACCGTCTGGGAGGCACAGTTCCTGGTCGCGGCCACCGGCCCGTTCAGTGCCCCCGCCACACCCGACCTTCCCGGGCTCGAATCGTTTCGTGGTCAGATGTTCCACACCGCGGACTGGAACCACGACCACGACCTTCGCGGTGAGCGGATAGCCGTGGTCGGCACCGGCGCCTCTGCGGTGCAGATCATCCCCAGACTGCAACCGCTCGCGGACACGTTGACCGTGTTCCAGCGGACACCGACGTGGATCCTGCCGCATCCGGATCAGCCGATGACCGGCTGGCCAAGCGCTCTCTTCGAGCGGGTGCCGCTCACCCAACGACTGGCACGCAAGGGACTCGACCTGCTTCAAGAAGCCCTGGTACCCGGATTCGTGTACAAGCCGTCACTTCTCAAAGGGCTGGCCGCACTCGGCCGAGCACACCTTCGCCGGCAGGTGCGGGACCCGGAGCTTCGCGCAAAGCTGCTCCCCACTACGCATTCGGATGCAAGCGTCCGACGTTCTCGAACACCTACTATCCCGCGCTGGCGTCACCCAATGTGGAGGTGGTGACGGACGGAATCGTCGAGGTGCAGGAGCGCGGAGTTCTCACCGCGGACGGCGCCTTCCGGGAAGTCGACACCATAGTCATGGGAACCGGCTTTCGGATGGGAGACAACCCGTCTTTCGACATCATCCGGGGCCAGGACGGCCGCAGCCTCGCGCAGACGTGGAACGGCAGTGCCGAGGCCTTCCTCGGCACCACTATCAGCGGTTTTCCGAACTTCTTCATGATCCTCGGCCCCAATTCCGTGGTCTACACCTCGCAGGTCGTCACGATCGAAGCCCAGGTCGAGTACATCGTGAGCTGCATTCTTCAAATGGACGAGCGCGGCATCCGGCAGCATCGACGTCCGCGCAGACGTGCAACGCGAGTTCGTACGCGCAACAGACCGCCGACTCGCCACCAGCGTGTGGAACGCCGGCGGGTGCAGTAGTTACTACCTTGTCGACGGCGGCCGCAACTACACCTTCTATCCCGGATTCAACCGATCATTCCGCGCCAGGACCAAACGAGCCGACCTCGCTCACTACGCGCAGGTACAACCCGTCTCGTCCGCAGCACTCACCACTGCTCGAGAAACCGTGAGGAGCCGATAATGCCCGGCATCAACGCCTTCCGAGGCACACCCGTCGTCGCACCGTCCGGCGCTCGCCGCTACACCGACGAAGCACATGCGATCGCCGCGCGGGACGTCGAATTCGACTGGGACGGCGTACCACTGCATTACGTGCCGAACAGAACCGATGGTCACCCACGTCATCAACTTCATGCATCTCGTGTTGCCCGAGGGAGAGCGGGCCATGTCCGCAACGCTCGCCGAAGCACTCCCGCTCATCGAGGACACCCGCCTGCACGAAGAGGTGGTGGATTCGTCGGCCAGGAAGCAACACACGCGTCGTCGCACAAAGGTGCACGCGAACATCTTGCGGACCTCGGCATGGACATGAAACCCGATGTCACGCCGGATGGACTGGCTCGTGGACAAGATATTGGGCGACAAAGGATTGACCGGAAAAGCCAAGCACGCCTGGCTCTGTGAACGTCTCGGCTTGTTTGCCGCCATGGAGCACTACACGGCAGTGGTCGGGGAATGGCATGCTCACCGATCCGCCTCGAAGATGCTGGCATGCACCCGATGATGCTCGACATGGTGAAGTGGCACGGCGCCGAGGAAGTCGAACACCGCAACGTAGCCTTCGACGCCTACATGTACGTGGACGGCAGCTACGCCAGACGCGTTCGCACGGCGCTGCTGGCCAGCTTCACGTTGTTCGTGCTGTTCATCGCCTCGATGAACTACCTGTTCCGACAGGACCCGTCCACGACGAAAGGCCGACTGTGGCCTCTCCAACTGATAAGCGCCACCCGTCGTGGCCTGGTACCCAACATGAAATTCCTGATCACCGAGATCCTCCGTATCTGCGGCCGAGCTTCCATCCTTCCCAGATCGGGGACATGGACGTCGCCATGCGTTACCTCGCTCGCTCGCCTGCTGCCAATCGTTCTTCCGAAGCGAGCGCAGGATGAACTAAGACGACTGCCGACAGTTCCCACGACGCACCCGACTTCACACCGACCCGGTCGTTGAGGTTTGCCGCGCAAGCCACCGGCGCATACCGCCGAATCTTTGCAGCAAGTCCAGCAGCGCACATACTTTCGCGCCCCAGCCCGGTCCGCTACAGCGGGTTCGACATGACTCTGGACGTGAAGTCCGTCCGGTCAGAGTGCGACGACGTCCTGAGTGTCACCTTGACCCCGAGGGAAGGAATCACCCTTCCGTCGTGGATTCCCGGCGCCCACCTCGACATCTTTCTCCCCTCGGGAAGGCAACGACAGTATTCGCTGTGCGGCGACCCCGACGACTTGTCCTCGTATCGGATCGCCGTCCGGAGGATCGACGAGGGTGGGGGCGGCTCGCGCGAGATACACGAGTCGCTGAAACCCGGCATGGTTGTGGACGTCCGAGGGCCACGCAACGCATTTCCGTTTGTCGCGGCTCCGTCGTACCTCTTTGTTGCGGGCGGAATCGGGATCACTCCGCCCTTCCCATGGTGCAACGTTGTCACCGCCGCGGAATCCCATGGCGTTTGGATTATCTCGGACGAACTCGGACGGCCATGCCATTTCTCGACGAGATCGAGGAATACTCCAGCGGCCGGGTAACCATCCGACCGGACGACGAGTTGGGCCCGACGGATATCGAAACACTGGTCGCTGCTGCGGATCCCGGTGCCGCGGTGTACACGTGCGGACCGGCGCCGCTGATGAACATGGTGCGCGCGGCGACCTTCGCCGGCAATCCGACCGGATCGGTGCACAGCGAGAGGTTCTCCCCCACTCCCGGTAGTCGACGGCAAGGAGTTCACGGTGCATCTGGCGCGCACCGGTCTCACCGTCGATGTGGGCGAGGTCGAAAGTGCTTTGGCTGCGATACGACGTGCACTTCCCGAGTCGCGTATTCCTGCCAACAGGGCTTCTGCGGTACGTGCAAGGTTCGGGTGCTCTCGGGGAGCGTCGATCATCGAGACACCTTGCTCACCGAATCCGAACGTGCCGATTCGATGTTGACCTGTCGATCACGTTCCACCGGTGCATCTTTGGTGGTGTGGACCTGTGAGGAAAATTCTCTCTTGCGGCAGCCGACGCAGACTTCGTCCGATCCGCGCCGCTGGTGATCACTCACCGGATCGAATCCGAAGCGACGTGCAGCTTGTGGCAGACGTTGACCTCGGACGGAGCGCTCTCGTCGTGGGCGCGCGGGATCACCGGAGCCGACTGGACCTCGGCCAGACCATTCGGCATCGGGACTACCCGAACCGTGCGCGCCGGCGCTTTTGCTGCACTGAACGGAGATTCTTCCGCTGGGACGAGGGCACCGAATGACGTTCTACGTGGAGTCGGCGTCACTGCCGGGGTTCAAACGCTTCGCCGAAGATCTGGTGCTGGAACCGACTTCGACAGGCAGCCACCTCACCTGGACATTCGCCGTACAAGCGCAGCCGTGGTTCGCCCCGATTCTGGCTCTGTCCCGACCGATCCTCGAACGCGTCACTCGCAGCTGGGCCGACGGCGCCGTCCACCACACACTTCAAGGAACTCCACAATGACGGCGACCGAGATCGACACGACCACACAGGCGTCCGACGACACGGTGACACAGGCAGTGCGCGACGCCCGAACTGCTTCCGAGTGGTGGGCAGAACTGACATTCGAGCAACGCGCTCGTCGACTGGATCAGTGGCGTGGAATCATCGCTCGTCGAGCATCCGAACTCGCCGACGTCGTGCACCGGGACATGGGCAAGCCGCACCCTGACGCGATGCTCGAAATCGCCATGGCACTCGAACATCTCGCGTGGGCGTCGAAGAATGCCCGAAAGGTATTGGGCAGGCGCAGCGTCCGCTCCAGTTTGTTGACGGTCAATCAGGCCGCCTCGGTGGAGTATCGACCTCTCGGGGTGATCGGTGTGATCGGTCCGTGGAACTATCCGGTCTTCAGCCCCACTCGGTTCGCTCTCGTTCTCGCTGGCTGCAGGCAACGCCGTGGTCTACAAGCCGAGTGAGTTCGCGCCGGCAGTCGGGCAATGGTTGGTCCGAGCGTTTGCCGAGGTCGTCCCTGAAAATCCTGTGCTGCAAGTTGTCACAGGCGACGGTTCGGTCGGCGCGGCACTGTGCCTGGCCGGTGTCGACAAGATCGGGTTCACCGGATCGACCGCGACGGGCAAGAAAGTCATGGCAGCGCGTGCGCCGGGACCCTCACACCGGTGTTGATGGAAGTGGCGGTAAGGACGCGCTCATCCCCTTGATGCCGACGGAATGTTGGTGCCGCGGATGCTGCGGTGTGGGGCATTGTCCAACTCCGGTCAAAACCTGTCTGGGCGTCGAGCGTGTATACGTGCACGAACAGGTATACGACGAGTTTATCGACAAGACAATCACTTTGGCTGCCCGAGTTCATGTGGGCCCGGGGGCCGAGACAAGATCGGTCCGATCACCATGCCCTCGCAAGTGGCTGTAATCCGGCGCCACATCGACGACGCGGTGTCCTGGGTGGACGTGTCGTTATCGGAGGGTCGGCCCGATCTCCGGCCAGTATGTGCAACCGACCATCATGGTCGACGTCCCCGAAGACAGCCTCGCCGTCACGGAGGAAACTTTCGGCCCGACGATGACGATCACAAGATCGCCTCGATGGACGAGGCGGTGGAGTTGGTCAAGGCGTCGCCATATGCATTGGGAGCAAGCGTGTTCGGCAAGGATGGAGTGGCTGTTGCCGATCGGCTCCGATCCGGAGGAGCGTCGGTGAACTCTTACGTGATGTATGCCGCGGTTCCCAACCTGCCACTGGGTGGGGTCGGAGCATCTGGTTTCGGACGTTCACGGCCCAGATGGTCTGAAGGAGTTCACCTTATGCCCGGTCGATGACCAGGCAGACGATTCCGTTCGCCCCTACCACTGACGACGTTTCGACGGACCGCCCGAATCGACTGGCTGGTCAAGGTTCTCATCCGCGCTCTACACGGCAGCTACTGAAGCAATGACGGGACGCATGTCCGCAATTGCGGGAACAGTCCGCGATCTGGGCATTCCACTGCCCGGACGCCGAATCGACTACGACGTTGCCGGAAAGGTCGTGCTGATCACCGGCGAGGCGACGGTATCAGGTCCCGCGCTGGCGCGCACTCTCCTCCGGCGTGGGGCCACCGTGGCGCTGGTCGACGTCAACGAAAGTTCATTGCAACGGCCGAGCGCTCATTCGAGTCACAGCGAGTCGTGACGGTGACGGCCGATGTCCGAGATCGGGGACGGCATGACAGCAGCCGTGCAAACGATCATCGAGCAGCTGGGCAGAATCGACGTCGTGGTTGCCAACGCCGGAATCACCCCTCCCCCGGCAACATTGCGCCAGATCGATCCCGACGCCTTCGATCGTGCTCGATCATTCACCGGCGTCTTCAACACCGTGCATCCGACCATCGACGAGGTGATCCGCAACAGTGGGCACATCGTCGTCGTGTCATCGGCGGCGTCGTTCGCCCCGGTTTGGGCGGCGCTTCGTACATGATCAGTAAGGCTGGGGTCGAAGCGCTCGGCCGGGCGCTGCGTTCCGCGGTTGCCGGCTACGGCGCCACTGCCGGCATCGCGTACTTCGGGATGGTGGATACACAACTTGCACGCGCCACACTCGACGACGACGAGATCGGGCGCAAACTCGACGCTCGACTTACCCGGTCCCTCGGTCATCGAATCTCCCGGACCGTGCCGCCACGGTGATCGCAGACGCGATCGCGCGCCGCGCCGCGCGGACCCTGCCCCCGCTGCCTGCAGAACCCTGGGCGTGGGGACGCGGATTCATCAATGTCCTGGCCGACGGCTATCTGGCCAGGGACAAACAGGCACGACCTGATCCACGAACTCGAAGACAGAACCACCGCTTGCGGCCCCGACGAATGTATCAGCCCTGACAAAGGCATCCAGGAGATCATCGCGGACCGTTGTGTGCAGCCTTCCAGCGAGTGTCGGCGGTAGCGCCCGACGCGGTGGCCCTGCAGACATCGGCGATGCGCGAACACTGACGTGGCGCGAGTACGCCGAACAGGTCCGCGAGGTTGCCGCGGGATTGGCCGGAATCGGCGTGGGACACGGCGATGCCGGTTGCCTTGATGATGAGTAACCGCATCGAGTTCTATCCGATCGACGTCGGTCCCCAACATCCTCGGCGCGACGTCCCTCCATCTACAACACGTCGGCACCCGAAGCCATCCGTTACATCCTCGCCAATTCCGGTGCACGGGTTCCTCGTCTGCGAGACCGGTACGTGGATACGGTCCGCCGCTCGGGCGCCACACACTCGAGACGATCGTCGTCGTCGACGCGCAATCGCATGTCCACCAGCCCGGCACCGTGACCCTGGAGCAGATGAAGAATTCTGCCGCATCGGATTTCGATTTCGAGGGGCACCTGGCGTGCGGTGGACCGAACGACGTCGCCACGTTGATCTACACCTCGGCACGACCGGCAACCCCAAGGGCGTCGAGACGACTCATGCATGCCTGTTGTTCGAAACCAACGCCGTAAGCGCTGTACTCCCCGTCGAATTCGGTGACGCATCACCTCGTACATGCCGTCGGCGCACATCGCCGATCGGCTCACCTGCCTGTACATGCAAATGGTGTTCGGCACCAGATCACTGTCGTGCCGGATCCGAGCCAGGTAGCGGCCGCGCTTCCGGACTGTCGCCCCACGATCTGGGGCAGCGTCCCCCGTGTGTGGGAAAAGCTAAAAGTTGCAGTCGAATCGGCTGTCGCCAACGAACCGGACGACGCGCGGCGAGCGGCGTTGAGTGGGCACTCGACGTCGGATTGCACTCGTCTCGCACTAACTTGCGAGCCGGTGAAACAGTCCCCGCCGAACTGGAAGCGGACTACGCCCGAGCCGATACGATGGTCCTGTCCGCTCTGCGTGCGAAACTCGGCTTGCCGAACTGAAGTGGGCCATCTCTGGCGCCGCACCGATTCCGCCGGACACGTTGGCATTCTTTGCAGCCCTGGGAGTTCCGATCTCGAGGAGTCTAGGGGAATGTCCGAGCTGACATGCATCGCGAGCCGCGCCGACCGGAGGCCGACCAAGCTCCGGAACGGTCCGGAAAGTTGCTCCCAGGCATGGAAGTACGCATCGGGCGGACGGCGAGGCTACTGGTTCGAGGACCGTTGGTCATGAAGGGTACCCGCGGCGAGCCACAAAAACGGCCGAAGCGATCGGTGCCAGACGGGTGGCTCTCGACCGGAGATGTCGTCACCGCCGACGCGGACGGCTACCTCACGGTGATCGATCGCAGAAGGAGTTGATCATCAACGCGTCGGGAAGAGACATGTCACCGGCGACATCGAGACGGCAGTGAAGACGTCGTCGTCTGTTGATCCGGTGAGTCGTGACGATCGGAGACGGCCGAAAGTTCAACACAGCGTTGATCACACTCACAGCGCCGACGCCGCGGTCGGAGCAGCACGCTCACCACTGGGACTTGCGGCCGGGCCGCGGCACTCGCCAAGGACGCTCGGATCGTCGACATCGTTGCAACTGCTGTCTCGGGAAACTCGCGTCTGTCGAGGAGCCGGGAGCAGATCAAGCGGTTTTCACGTACTCACCATGTTCTGGGGCCAGGCGGCGACGAGCTGACACCGACGATGAAGCTCAGGCGCAAGCCGATAGCCGAGAAGTACGCATCCGAAATTGCAGCCCTCTATGCGGATTCCGGTCGTAGAGGACGTCTACGAGCCTGCGCCCTGCGCATAGATCAGCGTCTCGGTGGCCTTGACCACAAACGTAGCAGCCGATCCCGGAACCAGATCGAGTTCGGCCGCTGCGCTCGCCGTGATGTCGGCAGACAAGCCCAGCTGGCCGGCTTCGTCCCTCCGCTCGCACTCGGACGGCATCGCCTCGGTTTTCGATCTCTCCCGCGATCGTGACCGCAAACGCATTTCGTGGGCTGCCGTGCGGCGAGTCCGGAGGTAGACCGACACTGCTCGCGGCTCGAAGACCGCCACGGCGGCACTGCCGGCCGGTAAGGTCGGTCCTCCGTCTGGCCCGCGATATCCACCCCGACCGGACTTCTGAGCACTCCGTCTCCGGCCATCGTGCCGCTGCGCAAGTTGATCCCGGCGATGCGTGCTGCCGTGCACTACGCGGGCGGGTCAGAACTGTTCGTACGTCACCGCGTTCGACGACCCGGCCACCGTCCGCGCCGAGATTGACGACAACCGTGTCGGCCAGCGCCGTGCGTCAGAGCGTCGTGCGTGACCAGTACGGCTGAGTCCGATCGCCGGTCGGAGCACTCGGCGCAGTACCGACCGCAGCGCGGGGGCGGAGAGCGACATCGAGCGCGGACCCGTTCCGTCGAGCGAAGCAGTTCGGGTTCGAGCAGCCAATGCCCTCCTGACAGCTGCCAGCCCGTTGCCTTGGCCGCCGGAGAGCTGCATGAAGGCCTGCCGGTCAGCCAAATCGCCGGCGTCGACTGCCTCCAGCCAATGGCGCGCGGACTCGGCGGAATCGCGACGCGACCGCCCTGCACTCCGCGGCGCCCGAACGCCACGTTCGCAGCCGCGCCTGAGATGGGGAAGAGAAGTGCCTCTGCTGCGCCCGAGTAGGGCAGTGCCGCGCCGATGGGGTGCCAGACGACTCCCCCTACGGGTATCGGTGAGAACGCGGGAATTGAGTTCGATCAATCCGCGCCGCGGATGATACAGTCCGGCAACCGCCGCCAGTACCCGTCGACTTGCCGGCGCCGTTCGGCCCAGGGATGGCGGTCCACCTCGCCCGCCGCGACGTCGAACGTCGCAACGACGTCGCGCTCCGGAATCTCGATGTCGACGTGGAGGCCACTCACAACGAACCCGCCGATCCGCGTCCACGCACCGCAACCACGATGACCACCGCGACTTCGGACCAACACCAGCGAAGCGCCACCGCTGCATCGGATCGGTCTCGCGCTGGAGATAGATTTCCAGCGGCAGGGTACGCGTCACCCCTTACCTGCAGACTTCCGCTGAAGGTCAGCGTCCACCGAATTCCCCATCACGCGAGCGAAAGCCAGAACTGCCCCTGACACCAGACCGGGAAAGCACCAGCGGCAGGAGTCACCCGGCGAAGCACGGTGGTCGGGCGGGCTCGAGCGTCGAGGCAACGGCCTCGTTATCTTGTACCCGCAGTGCGTAGGTGCGCCTTCGAGACTGACTGACGAGGAACGGTAGCGCAACCGACGTCTGCGCCAGGACCACCGCAGTTGTCGAGAATGCTATCTGGATGCCGAGCACTTCCAGCTGCTCACCGATCAACCGCTTTGCGCCCGAACGTTGTACAGCAACGCGATACCGCCCACCACGGGCGGCAGAACCAGCAGGGCAGACCTCAGCGATCGAAGAACGGACAGTCCCCGAAAATGACTGCGCGCCAATACCGCGGCCGCATCGGTACCCCGAACAGGATGCACAGCAGCGTACTCATTGCCGCTGTCTTCAAACTCAGCGGATTTCAACGCGGCAACCGACGATTCGGAAGTCACGAGTTCCCAAGTATTGCGACCACTGCACGGTGGCCAGCATCGCCGCCAAAGGGCGCGATGACAACCGCTCCGCCGATCAGCGCCCGGAAGGTAAATCCATACCCTGGCAGCCGAGCGGAGCCCGGACTGCCGGTCTTAGGTGTGTCACGGGGCAGCGAATCCCGCGTCACTCAGAACTGCACCAGGCCCTTAGGCCCCTTCACGAGATCGACGAATTTGGTTGCCGTTCCCGAATTCTTCGAGATCCTTCAGCACCGCAATCTGGTACAGGATTGACCCACCGTGGTGGCTTCCGGGAACGCGACCGTCTGCACCTTGTCACCCGCGGACTTCGCGTCGGTGGACGTAAACGATGCCGGCATCGGCCTGCCCGGACGTCACCTTGTTGAGAACGTCCGTCACCGACGATTCCTCACTGACGGGCGAGAGGGTCTCACCTGTAGCCGTCGTCGACCTTCTTCGTAGCCGCGCCGCACAGGACCTGCGGGCGCAGATCACTGGTTGTGTCCCCTCCTTTTCCAGATCTGCGAAGGACACTTTGTGCCCTTCCGGATTGCCAGGCAGTACAGCGATCGTCAAGGTATTGCTCGCGAAATCCGGGGGCGACCCCGCGACGACACCGGCATCCAGTGGCCTTGGTCCATGTTGGCGGCGTCAGCCGGAACGAACTACGTCAGCCAGGTGCGCCCTGGGTGATCTGGGCGACGAGATCCGAGGACCCGGCAAAAGCTGAATCTTGACCGATGAACCGGGGTTCTCCGGACTCGAACTCCTTGCCGAGTTCGGTGAAGCTGTTCTTGGTGACGCCGCCGCGAAGACGGTGATGCTTCCCGTGGCACTGTCACTGGAAGTGGTCGTGGTCGGAGCGGCCGACATTCCCGTCTCCGACGACAGATTGTCGGAGGAACTACAATGATCACCAGGGCAAGCGAGGCACCTGCTGCAACAAGTCCGAACTACACGCTTCCGTTTCCTCAGTATCGTTCAGAACTACGGCGTTTCCACGATGACCGTGATTGGCCTTCACGATTGCGACTCCGATACTCCCGACCGTCGAGTCCGAGCTCCCGAACCGCGTCGGTACTCATCAGCGAGACGACAGTGAAGGCCCACACTGCTATTTTCGACCTGGGCCATCACCTTGTCGGTAGACGACCTTAGTGACGGGCCGGCGAACCGGTTGCGAGGCCAGAACTCACGCCCGTGAGCAGATCGGCCGGTCGCCGGTCCGGCGTTGGACCAGGCAGAAGCCCGCCAACTCAGCACCGTCGATGACCTTGCGGCCCGGAGTCGTCCGTCGTCGCGGTGAAGCCCACCGTCCGACCCACCGTCGAACGGTGTCGTCACTGACACCGAGCAGACCGGCAGCTTCGCGGATTCGAATGTTGGGCACCGGGTGATCGTAGGTTCGCAAGTGCGGACCTAACAAGCCGAAATACTCCGCAGATGCGTGAACTAGTCAATCATGATCAGCGTATCTGCGGAGCATTGTCGATAGTTGCCGTGGACGAGTCAGCGCATCATTCTTCGGCCCAGGGCACGCGGCAGGGAGTCGGTGCTGAACCCTTGCTCGGTGATCCCCAACGCCGAATACATCCGGGCGCGCATGTTTTCGAGCCCGATCTGATAGGTCAGTTCCACGACGCCCGCTCGCCCGAACCTGCGCTTTCGAGATCCGCGACCTGCTCGTCCGTCACCCCGTTCTCCCCGTGCGGGTCACCGGTCATGGCATCGGCGTAGGCGATCGCGGCCCGCTCGTCCTCGCTGTACTTCGGTGAATCCGGTAATTCGCGATCCCTTTCAGCTTGTCGATGTCAAACCGTCCAGGCGCGAGCATCGTCCGAAGTCGACACACCCGAGCAGCCGACAGTCCAGGCGACGCGATAGACGGCCAGTTCACGAATGTTCGACGGCAGCACCTTCGACGCCTTCTGCACGGCCATCTCGTGACGGGCAGCCGCGACAGACAATTTCCGATGGTTGGCCAGGACGGCAAAGGGCTCAGGGACTTCGATCGTACTGCCTGGCGGCGAATTGTATGCCACTTTGATCAACGGACTGGCTTCTGACGGTGTCACTGCGGGAACGCGAGTCATGGCAAGCCTCCGTATGTTCTGGGAGCACGGATTCGATGCTCTCTACAGAGTTGGACGATGGCGGCGATTCAAACGTGACCAAGCACCGCGTTCGAGCGAGGATGTGAGGATGCGGTGTCAGCCGACTAAGCTGCAAGATGCCTTCGACGCCCGCAACCGCACCGTCTCGCGTCTGCAGCCGTTCGCATCCACGATCTTCGCCGAGATGACAGCGTTGGCCACACTTCACGACGCGGTCAACCTCGGTCAGGGCTTTCCGGATACCGACGGTCCTGCGGCCATGCTCGAAGTAGCGCGTCGAGGCCATCGCCGAAGGCGTCAATCATTACCCGCCCGGTCCGGGCATGCCCGTCTTGCGCCAAGCCATCGCGGAGGATCGGCGCATCCGCTACGGACTCGACAGTGATCCGACTCCGAAGTTCTGGTCCGTCGGCGCCACCGGGCGATCAGTGCTGCAATTCTCGGACTGGTCGAACCCGGCGAGAAGTAGTGCTGATCGAGCCGTACTACGACTCCTACGCTGCATCCGTCGCGTTGGCAGGCGCTGTGCGTCGGACTGTTCCGCTGGTCGCCGCCGGGAGACGGATTCTCGGTCGATCTCGATGCATTGCGCGGCGCGATCACCGCCAAGACGAGATGCTGATCGTCAACAGTCCTCCCAACCCCACCGGCACCGTATTCACCGATCATGAACTGAGCGATCGCCGAACTCGCGTGCGAACGCGACCTGATCGTGTTGGTGACGAGGTCTACGAACACTTGGTCTTCGACGGCCTCACCCACACACCGATGGCGTCGCTCCCGGGCATGCGTGAGCGCACCGTCACTGTGTCAGTGCGCAGGACTTTCAATGTCACCGGCTGGAAGACCGGCTGGGCGATCGGCCCCCGAGAACTCATCGACGAGGTCCGTGCCGCCAAGCAGTTCATGTCATTTTGTTGCCGGTGCACCATTCCAACCGGCCGTTGCCTACGCGCTGACCAACGAACAGCCGTGGGTCGTCGAACTTCGACAGAGCTTGCAGGGCCAAACGGAACGTACTCGGAAAAGCTCTGACCGGGCCGGTTTCACGGTGCATTCCGGCGGCGGCACGTACTTTCTCCTTGCCGACATCAGACCGTTGGGTGAAACCGATGCGGGAGATTTCTCGTCGCGCCCTACCCGAGCGTATCGGCGTCGCGGCCGTACCGGTCGACGTGTTCGCGGACAACCGCGACGATTGGAAGCACCTGGTGCGCTTCGCCTTCTGCAAGCAGGACCACATTCTTTCCGAAGCTGCACGCCGTCTCCACCTGCTCCAGGAGCAGCGCACCCATGACAGCGCGGACCATCCCGACCGCATTCGTCCACCGCTACCTCGCGTTCTCGCCGGACAACGACGTCGGTTTGTCTGGTGCACTGCGAGCTGCTGGATCGACCTGGAGACATTGTCGGACGCTCGCGCACGGCTGACCCCAACTCAGGTCACCACCTTCATCCAAACCACGTGGCAGATCAACGACGACGAATTGTTCGGCCTCGGATCCGCCCGGTCCCCCGTGGCACTTTCCGATTGATCTGCCTGACGTTGATCCATTGCCCTGACCTCGGATCAGCGTTCGCTCGAATGTCCGACGTGATCCATGCGCTACCGGCTCTGGCCCCACTGGCGATCGAAAGGGCGAGGAAAGCACGCGGGTGAGCTTCGCAGTCCGAGCTCGCGAAGGCGTCGCCGAACCTGATGTCGCAGAACGTGTCACAACCGATTTTGTCCTGATCTTGCTGCACCGATTTTCCGCGTGGTTGATCAGAGCGCGTCCGACTTTCGGGCAGTCGAATTTCCGTACTCGGCACCGGATGCGCGGTTGGCGCAGGACTACGACTACATCTTCGGAGCGCCGGTCACCTTCGGCGCGCAGCGAGCGGCACTGGAGTTCGACAACTCGGCCATGCGCGCACCGATCATCCAAACCGAGGAGACGTTGGAGGAGTACCTCCGAGAATCTCCGATTCAGCTCATGTCCGAACGCGATTACGACAGCACTGCGTCGGCGCAGGTGCGACGGGTCCTCGAACTCGGAGTGAAGGGGCGAACCTCCACGGCCGAGGAGATCGCCGAGATGCTCTCGATCAGCGTTCCCCATCTGCGTCGACTGCTGCGGCGTGACGGAACATCACTGAATCAACTACGCGAGGAAGTGCTCCGCGACGTAGCCATCGCTGGTTTGCGGCGCGGAGAATCCGTCGAAGTACTCTCGGCGCGATTGGGGTTCTCCGAGCCCAGCGCGTTCCGTCGGGCCTTCAAACGATGGACCGGCGACACTCCGAGTTCGTACCGCTAGCTGACGCAGAACTCGTTTCCTTCGGGATCGGTCATCGTGATCCACACGCTCGGCCCCTGCGCTCCCCGGTGCAGGATCGTCGCCCCCACCGTCTCGAGGTGCGCTGCGACATCCTCGCGCTTGTCGCCCACTCGTATGTCGAAATGGAGCCGGTTCTTCACCGTCTTCGATTCCGGAACCAGTTGGAACAGAACGCGGGGACGTTCGGGATGCTCCGGATCGCTGATGGCCGCACCTTCGCGCCAGACGAGAACTCCCTCGAAGGTCGTGGTGTCAGATTCCTTGGCGTGACCAGCAGCGACGAGGCCCCTGATGAAGTCTTCGTCGCTGGGCTCCGCTGCCCACCCGAGTGCTGCGGCCCACCACTTCGCCTGTTCGTGCGGGTGTGCCGAATCTACTGTGACTTAGAAATTCGTATCCCATGTTCCGACGTTAACGCCGACCACCGACACCTAGTGAAGGTTCAGCCGAGCCGGGCATCAGTCGACACTCTTGATGGTCTTCATGGTGATCAGCGATGTCACCCGCGAGACAGCCGGAAGCCCGCTGAGCTTGGTGACCATGAAGTTCTCGTACGTCGCGAGATCTTTCACCGCGACCCGAATGAAGTAGTCGGGAATTCCGAACAACCGCCGACATTCGATCACTTCGTCGAAGGCGGCGACCTGGATTCGAAGTCCTCGATGGTCGCCTGGTCGTTGACTCCGATCTCGGCGGTGACGATCACTCGAAATCCTCGGCCAAGCGCTTCCTGACTGACGATCGCGCGGTACCCGGTGATGATTCCGTCGGCTTCGAGCTTTTTCACGCGGCGCAGGCAAGGGGACGGTGTCAGACCCACCAGATCCGCCAATTCCGTGTTCGTCAGACTCGAGTCCTGACGGAGGTGAAACAAAATTGCGTCATCCATGGCATCCATCGCACTATTATTGCGCACTGTTCAATATGTGGGCATTCTGAGCAATCGATCACCTCGATCTTTGTTATAGATTTGCGTCGTGATCGAACCAGCTTCGTCGACGGCCGCGCCTGCCGTCGAACTCTCGCCGCGAACCCCGGCGTGGCGGCACGCTATCCAACTGTCGCTGCCGGTCGGATTCGGCCTGCTCCCACTCCGGGATAGCCCTGGGCGTTCTTGTGGTCCAACAGGGCCTCAACCCGCGGTGGGCAGTCGCTTTCACCTCGCTGATCTACGCCGGATCGCTGGAGTTTCTCGCCGTCGGAATGGTCGCGGCCATGACACCACTGCCGTACGTCGCTCTGACCGCACTGCTGGTCAACTTTCGACATGTGTTCTACGCCTTGAGTTTTCCGCTGGAAAAGATTCGCAACCCCTTCGCCCGCTTCTACAGCATGTTCGCGCTGACCGACGAGGGCCTATGCGATGTCGGTAACTGCCGATCCCAAGGCACTCACCGGACGCGTCATCGTCTACTCCCAGCTGTACCTCCACGGCTACTGGATCGGTGGCGCGATCCTGGGCGCGACGGCAGGACAGTGGATTCGGACTCGATAGTCGGTCTCGACTTCGCTCTGACCGCACTGTTCGTCGTCCTCTCGATCGAGGCAATTCGCGCACAAAACGGATTCGCGGTGCCGGTCGCTGCGGTCACCTGCGCTCT
The DNA here is from genome assembly GCA_958295435.1 of Mesorhabditis spiculigera. NCBI lineage: Eukaryota > Metazoa > Nematoda > Chromadorea > Rhabditida > Rhabditidae > Mesorhabditis > Mesorhabditis spiculigera. Next base: position 21,547 of record CATQJA010000002.1, read on the forward strand.
GGTCGCCCGGCTCGCAGCCCCGGATCACATGCTGCCAATTGCAATGGGCGCCTTCGTGCTCTTCCTGATCGGCCGCTTTGTCTACGACTCACGAAGGCGAAGATCGATGCCTGACACCTCGTACATCTTTGCGGCGGTCGCAGTCATGGCCGTGGTCACCTTCGCGCTGCGCGCAATCCCCTTCGCCGCGCTCATGCCGCTGCGCTCCTCCGCCCTGGTCGGCTACCTCGGCATCTACATGCCGGCCGGCGTCATGCTGATCCTCGTGATGTATTCACTCAAAGGGGTGTCGATCACCGCCCCGTCTCACGGCCTCCCGAACTGATTGCAGTGTGTGCCACAATCCGCCGCGCACCTGTGGCGAAAGAATGCCGTCCTGAGCATCGTTGTCGGAACGACGATCTACGTTGCGCTGGTCAATACCGTGTTTGCCTGAGCAATTCCCATCCGGGAGCAAAGCAGCTTTACTCCCGTATGGGTGATTCTGTAACCTCAGGCGCTTATCTGAACAGTTGAACACTTATATACGATTTCAGTAGGGTGGCCGCCGGCCGCGACTGAAAGATCGGTGAGGTTCGATGTCCACGACAATGACCACGACGGGCACCCGAATCGCCGGCGCTTGGCACAGTCTGGATCGAGGCCAGCGTCGAAGCATCATCGGAATGACCGTCACCGTCGTTGCACTCAACGTCGTCGGGTGGGCAGTTCTTCTCGGTCTGGTTGTCCCCGGCCACTACACGATCGAAGGCAGTGTCTTCGGCATCGGACTCGGTGTCACGGCGTACACGCTCGGCGTACGCCATGCTTTCGACGCCGATCACATCGCCGCCATCGACAACACCACTCGGAAGTTGGTGGCGGACGGCAGAAACCGATGTCCGTCGGTTTCTGGTTTTCACTCGGACACTCCACCATCGTCTTTGTTCTCGTCGCACTTCTGGCGTTGGGTGTGCGGCAACTTGCCCGCCAGCCTTTCCGACGACAACTCCGATCTGGAAAAGTGGACCCGGCTTGTTCGGCACAACCATTTCCGGAACATTCCTGATCTTGATCGGCCTCCTGAATCTTTTCTCTCTCATCCCGGGATTCATCGGGTGTACACGAAGTACAAGGCCGGAACCTTCGACGAGGAACAACTTTCGAGAAGAACTCGACAGCCGCGGCGCCCTCAACAAAGATCCTGGGCCCGGTGATGAAGATGGTTCGCAAGCCCGGGCACATGTACCAGTCGGTCTGCTGTTCGGACTGGGATTCGACACCGTCACCGAAGTGGGACTGTTGGTGATCGCCGGCGGCGCTGCGGCGACAGGGCTCCCGTGGTATTCGATCCTCGTTCTACCGATACTCTTCTGCGCCGGGATGTCTCTGTTCGACTCGATCGACGGATCGTTCATGAACTTCGCTTACGGTTGGGCATTTGCCCATCCAGTACGAAAGATCTACTACAACATGGTGATTACCGGACTCTCGGTGGCAGTGGCACTGCTGATCGGGACCCAGAAATCATCTCGATCTTCACCGACAAACTCGACATCCACGACGGGATTCTCGGCGCCATCAGGAACTTGGATCTCGGCGCGATGGGCTTCATCATCGTCGGACTCTTCGTCGTCACATGGATGATCGCCCTCCTCTGGTAATGGCAGGCACAGCCGCATCGGAAGAGCGGTTGCAAGCGCAGTCCGGTGCAGCAGTAGCACGACGAGCGACAGCAGACGAAGCGATGTGAGTTCGACTCGGTCACGCGAATCATGGGCCACCCGAAAGCGAATAGCTGATGTACGTCTCGCCCCATTTCAGGTACGCGCTCGACGTCGCCTGGCCGCGGATCTGGTCGTTCTGCCACTGGTAGACAGCGCGCCACGGAATACGGAACTCACTTGTTCCAAGGCGTACTGCTCCCGGTGGCCTTGCGCGTATCGCTGTTCGAGTCTTCCCGAGTGCGCGGCGGGAAATTACTGATCCAGATAGGTCGGCCGAGAGACTCGATGCGTCCTGGCGGCGCAAGGACATCAGCGCTGCGATAAGTGAAGGCCGCATACAGGTAGGCCGCCACCACAATCGTTGCCAGCTACCGCGCCGATCTTGAATGCACGTCGAGCAGGGTCGGCATGGCTCACAGTACAACGACTGCGTCCCGATCTGATGCGGGTCGGCGGCAGCCGCCTCTCCGATTTCCTCGAGCCCAGACCACCTTCCGACTAGTACGGTGAGATCACCGGCAACCGATCCTACGGCAACGATGGCGGACTCGCTCGACAACCCAGCGCCCTCTGCCACAGGTGAGGGCACATCGCCAGCCAATCATTGCGGGCACCACGCACCAGTGCGGTCCATACGGGGGTCCCCCATGGGAAATCGAGTTTCCCGTCGCACAGCCTCCACGACCGAAGCCTTCCGCCCTGCGTCTGGTCTCTATGAGCCGACGCGCTGCGAGAAACTCGACGAGCCGGTTCGAGAATCCCATTCGTTTGTCGTACCAGGCGAAAACCTTCACTTGTTCGCCGACGACCTGTGTGAGGGCGCATCGAAGATTGCCGAGTGGGGATTGCCGACTATGTCGGCAGAGACAAGATGGCGCCTCCGAATAGGCAAGGTAAGACGAGAGTTCGGGAGTCTGCGATGCGACGCAGAAACGCTTCGTTGATCTCCACGACAGTCGCCAGTCGTGAGAGATGGGCAGTGAGGTCGGTGTCTAGAACCGACTGGCACGGGGACGCGCAGCAGAGTCCAGTCAATTTTCCGTTCAACTCTGGGATGATCCGCCCGATGGTGGCGGCGGCGCCGGAGAAGTCGGGATCGTAGACAATGCCGCGGCGCGGTGCGCGCCGGAGATCGCTGTGAGGAGCATCGTGGAGGCGCTGGTCGCTGTGTAGGCGTGGATCGTCGTCATCAGTCCGGACTCGATGCCGAACGCCTCGTGCAGCACCTTAACCATCGGTGCGAGGCAGTTGGTCGTGCAGGATCCGTTCGAGAATACCGTCCTCCGACATGTCGAGGACGTCGTCGTTTACTCCGAGTACAACTGCAGAACATCACTGTCGGCGGGAGCCGAAATGATCACCTTTCGCGCTCCCGCTGTCAGGTGTTGGCGAGCGTTGACCGGAGATCGTGAATCAGCCGGTCGACTCTATGACGACATCGACGCGTTCGGCTCTCCAGGGGATGAGGGACGGCTCGCGCTCAGAGGTAACGCGAATGCGCTTTCCTGCAACGAGAATCGCGTCCCCGTCGACCTCGACGCCGTCAGATGACCGGACACAGAGTCCCTCCAGGAACGAAGCGAGGGTTGCGGCGTCGGCGATGTCGTTGATCGCGACGATCTCGACATCCGCATCGCCGCGTAGCGCAGCCGCAGGTAGCTGCGACCGTGCGGCCGAAGCCGTTGATTCCGGTACGAACGGACGTTGATTTCTCTTTCGAGGTTGGTCGGTGATCGGTGCGCAGAGCGGACTGGGCGGCGTCGAGCAGGAAATGGCTCCACGAACCGCCGCGTCCATCGGGCCCTGTTCACCCTGCGCGCGGGCAAGTACATAGCCGCCTGCAGGACGGCTGCCAGCGTTCGCCCGAGATCCGCCGGGACGATGCTCGTCGGAAGTTCTCCTGCAGCAATCGCGGCAGTGATCGCCCGCTCCCAATGGTTCAGCATGGTGTCGAAGGCGTTCGCAACGACTGCGATCAGTTCTGCATCCGTGACCACTTCCGGGTCCTGGGTCATCCGACCCACCCGGCACCCCAGTGCCCGGCCGCGGCAATGAGAGGTAGCGCTTCATCTGTTCCAGGGCGAGCCTTCTCCACCCAACGGAGATGACTCGCCCTTCATTTTCCCGGGTAACTGCAGACAGCGCCTGTACCGCGAGTTCGTGCTTTCCACTGAAATGGTGATACATGCTGCCCTGGCCAGCCCCGGCACGTGTCATCACGTCGCGTGGGCTCGTCGCTGCATAGCCGCGCTCCACAACAGCTCTGCCATCGCACCCGTCAGCTGGTCCCCTGAGTTCGCAATCGGCTGTAACAACTAGTATGTACAACCTCAACGTAGGTTCGACCAACAGGCCGGCCGGGCGATTGTGCGGTGATCGACCAGAGCATCGTTGCCGTTCTGGACGTGGCATCTGCAGACTCCTGAAATGAAGCACGTCGGGCGCGAGGCAGCGGCACTGCTCAACGGGCCGGGATCGAACTCAGCGAGGGCCTGACCGACGCAGGGTTCGATTCCGTCCACGAACTCTTTGGATTTCACTTCACCCCAGACCACCGCAGCCTTCTTGCCCGCCCCGTTACCGCTTGGCGACCGTTGGCCGAACTGGCGTAGCGCCGACGACCTCGAGGTTGGTGCCCGGCTAGATACAGTCACCGAAGGTTTCATTTGGGATGCACTGCATCAGCAACCACCGTTCTGGCCGGCATCGTGGGGCAGAATGCCCGCCTCACCCGAGGACGTCACCACAATCGTGCGTCAGCAGATCGGAGCGTGGCCGCGCCTTGTCCCGATCTTCGCTCACCGCTTCACGCCCGCCGCACCCTCCCCTCGGGATCGCCGGTGATCTCCGTGTGGCAGACCGACATCGTCTACTGGGCCAAACCTCCTCGAATATCTCGCCAATGGAGTTCCCCCTCGGACAGGGCCGAAGAACACTCTCTCCCATTAGCGTCCGCGTACCGTTATGGTCCCGATTCATCGAGGGCGGCCAACCGCGCGGAATCGATCTGACCGGCCCTGAGGTCCTGTTCTGCCTGCCAATAGTTTCGCAGACGAATTTCGCGGGTATTGATCACTTGCGGCGGCGATTTCCAGAGCGAGGGTCAGCCGCGCCAGATCTGCCCCGGCTGTCACTCGCCGGGTGGCGGGCCGCCAAAACCAGCGAGCCGCCGAAAACAATCTGTGCCAGGCGATGATTTCGATGCAAACGACACGACTCGACACCATCCGGATTCTGATCGTCAGGACGGCAATCCGGACTGAGCGTCTGGCTGGCCACGCAGGAGACCATTCGCGTCGATCGGACTCGGAATCGCAACAGTGGTGATCTGCTGGATCTCTTGCTCGATGATCCACGGCTTCCCACCGATCGACGAAGGACATGCGTCCGCGCGAGACCAGGATCGCGAGTCACGCGAAACGGCGCTGACGCCGCGTAGGGATGAGGCCAACCGTGGAGCCCGGACACAGCGAAGTGGTGGATCACCTGTCACGGTGACCACTCGCATCGATCGAGAGATCACACCTCGTCAGGTCGCCAGGTCGCGACGGCCCAGATCCGGCGACGTCGAGGGCGATGATCTGATCGACCACAGCGGGTAGTACGGCATCCACAGGAAATTCGCCACGATCGAGAGCGCCGCGATCACGAGCCATGCCGCGGGCCCACGTCATGCCGACGAACAATCCCAGCGACACCGCGATGCCGATGATTCCGAGCACGATGTGGATCCAACCCCATGTCGTGACATCGAATTCGAAGGTGTAAGTTGACTCCGACGATCAGCAGGTCGTTGTCTGCGAAGCCGCGATGCCCTGGAGCAACGCGACGATTCCCGCGACGAAGAGCAGGCAGGCTGCCGCCACCAAGTGGTCCCGATGGCAAAGCCTTGTCGGACAGGATGGTTCGCATGAGATTGGTGCGGAGCAGTCATGACGTCCCTTCTTCGGCGAAATAGCGTGAGACAGTATTCAAGGTTCCGACGCCGACGGACATCACCCAGCAAGGATGAACAGCCGTCAGCACTGCAATCAAGATTCATGGGAACATATGTTCGATTTCGGTGTACGGTGGGCTTATGACCGCCACGATGCAACCGTCTCTGTTCGACAACGGTGACCTCGGCGTTTCCTGGCCGATCTCGACGGCACGGTGGAGCGACGTATTCTCACCGCCGGCGCATGGGTCGACCATCGCCCGGCCTGGCTGACGGATCAGAGGCCGTGTTCGACAATCTGGAGGCTACGGTGCCGTGGCGTTCCGAACGGCGTCAGATGTACGACCGCGTTGTCGACGTCCCTCGTCTGGTGTGTTTCTACGCAGAGAATCAACCACTGCCGGACGCGCTTCTCACCGAAGCCAAAGACGCGCTGAGCAGTCACTGCCGACGAACTCCGGTGAACCATTCGCCACGTCGGGTCTGTGTTTCTATCGCGACGGTTCCGACAGCGTTGCCTGGCACGGGGACGACACGGGACGAAGTCGCACCGAGGACACGATGGTGGCCATCCTGTCTCTCGGTGCGGCTCGCCCGCTCCTATTGCGCCCTCGTGGGGGCGGCGAATCCATCCTTCAATCTCGGACACGGAGATCTACTCGTCATGGGCGGATCCTGCCAACGCACGTGGGAACACTGTGTCCCGAAGAGTGGCGGGCCCTCAGGCCGAGAATCAGCGTTCAATTCCGCACTCGCGGAGTTAGATAGCGTCGCGGGTTCGTCTCGCAGCGCCTTCCCATTGAGCTTGCCGACGGCCGTCTTCGGTATGGATTCTGCGGAAAACAACCCGACGAGGCTTCTTGTACGACGCCAGTCGCTCGCCGACGTGCGCGACCAATGATGCTTACAGTGCGTCGTTTTCGACGGTCCCGTCCTCAGTACCACCACAGCCGTGACCGCCTCCACCCACTTGGCGTCGGCGGTACCCACCACGGCGACCTCACGAACGAGACTGGATGCGTCAGGAGTGCATCCTCGACTTCACGGGGGTAGACGTTGTATCCGCCGCTGATGATCATGTCCAGCTCGGTCCTTCGGAGAACAAGAATCCTTCGGCGTCAGAACTGACCGATGTCACAGGTGTGAACCCAGCCGTCTTCGGTGAAGGTGTCCGCATTCAGGATTCCGGTGCGCTGAAGTATCCGGCGTCGCCGATGGCGAGCGGGTCACGATTTCACCAGTTCTCCCTGGGGCGCTTGTTTCCCTCGCCGTCGAGCAGCCTGATCTCGACGTCGATGGCAGGCTGACCACAGGACAACAGGCGTCTTCCGTGTGATCTTCGGGCCGTAGGGACTGCGATACACAGCAGTGCCTCGAGTCTCCCCGTAGTACTGGAGAAAACGGTGTTGCCCCCACGCCCTGCTTGTACGTTCCGATGGTGACCAGCGGCATCGACGACGCACCGTAGATCACGGATTCCAGACTCAGAGATGTCTGCGGTCGCAGAATCAGGGCGTTCGAGTAGCATCTGAGTCATCGTCGGCACCAAGATTGATTGCCGTAGCCCGATGCTCGGTTATCGAAGAGTCAAGAGAAGGTTCGACGGGTCCGAATCCGGGAAGGATGACGGTCTTGCCGCCACGCAGCCAGAACGGAAGCACGAGAACACCCGCTGGCATGAATCAGTGATGCCGCGTGCGATCGTATCGTCCAGGTCGCCGGAAACGGGTGAGCAGAACGCATTGCGGCAGATGCCGGCGTGGCTGCACTGAGTGGCGCTGCGGCGGCTAATGTTCCCGTGGTCGGGGTGAACAGCGTAAGGATCACATCGTCCAGGGCTAACTCGACGTCCGGCGTGTAATCGAAGGCATGCTCTGTGCTTGGTCGAGCAGCGAACGCCGCCGCGCCGAACCTGTTCCAGCCCGATGAACGTACGTTCGGGAACCTGGCGGACAGTTCAGCGGCGCGGTCGGCAGGTCACTACCGAAGACGACGTGCGGGTGTCGGTGTCCTCGAGCATTCTCGCGTGCTCGTCGAGCGAGAGACGCCAGGTTGAGCGGAACCCTGTTGATACCGGCGGCCGCAGGCAAAATCGACTGAGACATGGCAAGAGACGTGACCAGCAATGCAACCCGTGCACCGCCCGATACGAGGCGATGAATGTGTGCGCCAATCGGCTGCTGAGTTCGTCCACTTCCGTGAACGTCATCGATCGATCGCGAAAACGACGGCTGTTCGCGATCGTGCTGTCGCGCACCACGGGCGTCAGGTCTCTGGTATGGGCATCATGGTTCCAGTTTCCTCGTTCAATTCAGGATTGTTCTCGAACCGGCCACGATGCCAGCCGGCGCCCGCGGCGAACGCAGCAGCGCCGCGCACACCTTCAGCGATGACAATGGGATTTCCCGCGACGCCCTCGGCCCGCAGTACGCTTCGGCAAGTGAGTAGATCAAAAGATCGGTAGGCCGGCGCGCGATCCGCGAGCATGCAGAGTTGAGGAAAGCGGACCTTAGCTGGTGCGCAAGCTCCTTGGCTGCCTGGGTGACTGCCCCACTGGAACAACACGATTGGCCAGTCGAGGCCAGCGCCTCGGGCGTCGGCGGGCGACCAGTCAAGATCGTAATCGAGCGCTCGCCCCTTCCCGACGATTCACGGCGGTGCGTCCACCATCGATGAGAGGAACTCCCCAGCGCCAAGCAGAAGACTCCGAACACGGAATCCTCCTCGCCAGATCCTCAGGTCGCGAGAGCAATGAAAGCTTCGAGAGCCCTCCTGCAACCGCGTAATCCGCTGACGGCGGCGATCAACGGTTTGGACAGCACCAGCCGACTCCGGCCCCATCGGGCCAGTGCCGCCGCCTTCCGGATGCAACTCGTGCACGCCCCGAGGCGGGAGTCGGAGACTGCGGTCAAATCCGCACCGGCACAAAATGTGCCGCCGCTACGGAATCGCCACCTTCTGACTCTCGTCCGATTCGAACTCCAGGAAGGCATCACACAACTGCGCGCCATCGGCCCGTCCACCCGCATTCTTGCGATCAGGGCGATTCATCACGATGACCCGGTGACGCCACCGTCACGCTCCACATAGACATCGCCACCTGGTCGATCGGAGTCAGTCACATTCCTCACTGCTCTGGATAAAAAGGTTTCCGGTACCACCATGCCACTTGTAACAGAATTTGTCAGGAGTGTTCAAAGTTATTTCCAAAGCGAGTCGAGGAATGTCCGCAGCCCAGTTGTGCTGGACCTCGCAACAGCGAGTCGGACGCCGAAGTTCAGCACTGCAGTGCTGACCCGGGCTCCGGCAGAGATCGTCGGTGTCAGCGCATCGAGGCGTTCGCGTGGCAACGGCCCGCCTGTGCCGCGAGAACAAACTGCGTCGCACCGCTCAGTGGAACGTACGTCCCTCAACCCGGACGGCATCCCCACCTACAGCGAGGTCGAGGGGTGAACTCGTACCGATCGCATACGCCCCTGGGACGGCACGTGGATAGCCGTCGAGCACTCAGCGCTCAAACGAAGCGACCGCACTGCCGCCCGAAGACACGATCAGGCGCTGCGCCTGGCGGGCTACGAGGAGTGGAAGCCCACACTCGCCGTCCGCCCGAACAATCTGCTCGGCGGCACGGACAGCGCCCGCCGCACTCTCCGCCGACTCGGCGCGCCCCCCGAATCGGCCGTCATGGAAATCGCTCACCTTGCCCCCGAGGATGATTCGACAATCCGCACACTCTGGAACTCGGAAGCACTGTTGGTCGACATCGCCGAGGCCCGTGAAGCACTCACACAGGCGCAACACGCCTGGCGACAATCAGTCGCGAGGAGGCTGCCCGTGAATCACTTGCCTTGGGCAGCGCGGTGATCGCGGTCATCGTGC
>CATQJA010000003.1:5000-29748 GCA_958295435.1 Mesorhabditis spiculigera
GGCTCATATCGCCCTTGACCACATTCCACAGCTCGGGCAGTTCATCCAAGCTGCTGGATCGCAGAAAACTGCCAAAGGCTGTCATGCGCTGGGAATCTGGTAAAGGCTCACCGTTTGCATCATGAGCATCTCGCATCGTACGGAACTTGATCATTTCGAACGGCTTGCCATTACGACCTGGACGAACCTGACGAAACAGAACAGGAGATCCCAATTTCTTGCGAATGTTCCAGGCAATTACTGCTATGACCGGAGAAAGCAGAATTAGTCCAAGTAATGACGCAAATAAATCAAAACCACGCTTGATCATCTGGCAACACCCTCCAGCCAATCCACAAACCGATCAGCCAACTTACGTCGGTCAAACTCTCTGACCGCCAATTCTCTGCCTCGTGCGCCCTTGGCCCGCAGCTCGTCACGATCATCTGCCGCCTGTATCAACGCATCTGCGAAAAGAGCAGCATCATCAGGAGGTACGACAAAACCGCAGTTTTCCGTGGAAATCATCTCGGCGAGCCAGCCTGGATAGTTATTTAAAACAGGCAGCCCCGAAGCGATATAGTCGAAAAACTTGTTAGGCGACGTTCCGTAGTAAAAGGCCGGTACGTTTGCCAATATTTGCAGCCCCAGATCCGCGCTGGCCATCAAACCGGACAACCGGGCTTTGTTCACCGGGTCATGAAATATCACATTGTCCAGCTGTTCTTCCGTTGCACGCTTCTGAAGCGCGGGCTTGAGCTTGCCCTGCCCGATCAAAACCAGCCGGATATCATCGCGCTTTCGCAGTTTCAGCTCTCGAGCCGCATCGAGCACCGCGTCCAGCTTGTTGGCCACCCCATGCGTACCCGCAAAGACCGCTACCAGATGACTTTTATCCACTCCAGCCGGCAACCATGGCTCAGCAGGCGTGTTGAAAATATCCAGGTCACAACCGTTTGGGATCATTTCGATCCGATCACGCGCCACACCGCGGTGCGCAATGCCATCCACAATACCCGGCGACAACCCAATGACCCGGTGAGCCGAGCGATAGCTTGCCCACTCAAGAAAAGACATGGCGGCAAGGATTACCGGATTACGAATGACACCCATCGCTTTCGGCAGCTCGGGCCAGAGGTCCCGCACCTCGAATATAAACGGCTTATTGCGAAACCACCGGGCGAATATCCCGGGTATACCGGCTGTCAAAGGCGTCGTGGTCGCAAAAACCAAGTCGTAACGCTCGGTTAGTGCAATACCGATACTGCGCACTGCAAACTTCAAAAAGCTGAGCGCTCGAACGAACAGGCCATCGCTGTTGGAGTACGCCAAGTCAAATTCGATGATCTCAATACCGTCGACGGTACCTTTGCGTTTTCCACCAACGAAAGGGCTTTCCAGCCCCGTTTGGCCACCACCATAGCTGCCACAGACCATCGTCACCTGGTGACCCCTGGCAACCAGGCGGCGGGCCATCTCATAGGACCGGATACCAGTTGCTCCTTTCGGAGTTGAAAAATGCTGATGAAAATAAAGGACTTTCATGTCTACCAGTGATACTCCGTAGTCAAAACGCCCGCCGAAGTCACCTCAACCTCAAGCACCGGCACCTCAGTTTTTTGTAAGTAGTAACGAGACTCCAAACCCTGGACGAGTTCCCGCCGAACGATAGGCATGCTGCCCGCAACGGATATTCGATGCGAGCCGTTGGTCAGAACCTCGTCCTCAAGCCGCCAGTCCCCAGGCTGCAAACGCCAGCGTAGAACTGCACGATCCTTGAATCCGGTGAATTCATCCCTGACCTTCATGCCGGTATCGGTCAGGCTGACATGCCGCTTATGACGGACGCCGTTGCCGTCGATGTACGTGGCGCCGCAGGAGCTGGTTCCAGCCTGCTCAACCAGACTTTCGACCTGGCGCGTACGCAACCATTCCCCGAACAGAAACCGGCTGAGCCTGGGCATCTGGTCTTGCCCATCAAATTGAACGGTGTTGTGGCTGGCAGTACCCGGAAAATAACTCAGCCACTGGGCAGAGGTGTTGTAGCTGAAGGTACCTGCATCCCGGAGCAAGTTAATGCCTGCACGCCATAGATCCACATGCAGGGCATCTGCCTGGCTGGGGCGAAATCGGAAGCGCGGGTAGCGCAATACAGCATAGGTTTGTTCACGCCGTAACAATGCATAACCACCCTGATCAAACAGTTGACTACCTGGAGGCTCCGCTATCGCCGATGGGCCAGGCAGGAGCAGCCAGCGCAGTGGCAAATCCCATTCACCTGCCGACTCATAGGCTCTCTTTCCGGCAAACAACGCCATGGCCAACTGGACCGCAGGCCTGAAGTCGCGATAGTCCGTATCCGTCAGTGGCAGCAGCCGGGCACCATCATTTGCGCCAATGTTCGGAGCATCTCCAGTGTGCTCGTCGACTAACGAAAATAACCAATGCGCGGCTGTGCGAGCCCTGAGTTGGAAGGTAGCGGAGAACGCCGGGAGCCCCAGTTTGTTTCTCCAGACTTCAACCATGGAAAACGTGTCGAGCATCACCCGATGATAATTGACGGAGTACTGGCTGAAACTGCCATCTTGCTCAATCAACCGAGCGGCCCGGTTTTCGAGCCATTTGCGCCCCAATCGCTGCCAGCGTTCGCCCTCGGGGCAACCGCTTAACGTCAACCAACTGCCGCCGACAAAAAGTGCGGCAGCCTCGGAAGTCCCGTGGTTATTGTCCTGAGCCATCGCATAGCTCAGCGTCGGCTCAATACGTTTGAGATGCAGTCGAACCAGATCCACAAGCCCCGGCAACGGGTGGGCAAACTGTTCAAGAATGACCGAACTCATCGCCAGGTGCAGGACACGAATGGACGCCTCCTGACCGCACTTCCAGTTCGGACCGCAATAGGGAGGATTATTGACACACCAATCCGCCAACCAACCGTTTAACTGCGCCGTCCCTGAAGATCCGCCAACACAGGACTTCTGGGCAAAGACCAACGTCCAGTCAAATCGCGAAGCTTCCCAGATATTCTTGATATCACCGACAGCGGCATCAAAATCCGGAATCCGCCACCATTCCCGGCCGGGATCAGGCACTCGAACTCCATTCAGCGGATTCAAATGCCAGTCAGGAGGTGCGTCCGATACCGGACATTCCCAGAACCCGAAATATCGGACCTGGGAATCCCATTGGGACGCACATGGCAACGAGCCGGCCTGTCTCGCACTTTCCGCAAAAAACGGGCCCTGGGGAATTTCAGCCCGAAGGCGTCTGACAGGGTTCAAACCAGTCTTGACCCCAAGCCGATACGTCAATGCACGCGCCAGATTGCCAAAACCGAGAGCTATCGCAGTTTTGGCTTTAACAAGAAGAAGGCTCATTGCTCGCGCAGAATCCGGGCAACTTCAATGCTCACGCGCGCCACTTCGAAAATTTCATCGGAAGTGATCGGCGTGACAGCCCCGTTTTGCACCGCTGCAAGGAAAGCCGCAGCGCACTCGCTTTGCCCCTTGTTCTGTTTCCAGAGATTCAGCTTGCTGAAGCCCGGCCAGCCGAAACCTTTCAACTTGCGGAAGTTATCCAGTTGCAGGACGCGTCCGGCAGCGAAAACTTCAACTCGCTCTTTTGGAAAGCTTGAAGCGCCATTGGCCAGATAGAGGATGGTGCCGAAAGAGCCATCTTCAAACCCCAGGGTAATTGCCGCTTTATCTTCCGTAATGGCAACAGCAGGCGTATCTCCCATTCTGCGGGCCTGAATCGAAACAATTTTGCTGCCCGCCAGAAAACGCATCAGGTCGATGAAATGACACGCTTCGCCAATAATACGCCCACCGCCGACTGACGGGTCCTGGGTCCAGTGATTCGCGGGAATCGCTCCGGCATTCATCGTCATGATGAAAGACTTGGGCTCTTTTACAGCCGAGAGCAACGCCTTCATCTTTTGGACCTGTGGCGAAAAGCGTCGATTGAATCCAACCATCAAATGTGGCTTGAGCCCTTGTTCGACAGCCTTTCGATAGGCCTCTTCAACCGTTGCCAAATCCTGGGATTCAATTGCCAATGGCTTTTCGACGAACACATGTTTACCCGCCTCCAGCGCTTGAGCGACAAAACGGGCGTGGCTGTCGTGACGGGTGACAATTGCAACGGTATTGATCGTGCTCTCGCCAAGCATCGCACTGATATCAGTCGAGGCTTGTGCAAATCCAGCCTTGCTGCCGTGTATTACACCGTTGATACCGCCGGCAGTCACAATCGTATGGAACTGAGCGCCCGCGGCCTTGAACGCCGGTATCAGCATTCTTGATGCATAGTTTCCTGCACCGATGAAGCCAACCACGGGTTTGACCGGGTCGAAACTGGCTACCGCACCAGGTGCCAGCACGACTTCCTTGATGTTTCGCTCGGTCTCTTCCGAGGTGTACTGAAGAATGATACCCAGCGCCGAATTATCCGTCGTAAGCGTCTGATAGGCATCTGCGGCGTCTTCGAATGCAACCCGATGGGAGATCAACGAGTTGACCTCCAATTGGCCGCTGGCGAGCATATCCAGGACGGCTTCGAAGTTGCGCTGTTCAGTCCAACGAACAAAACCTATCGGGAAGTCGTTGCCTTGATCTTCGTAACTCGGATCATAGCGCCCGGGCCCGTAAGAACATGAAACCTGGAATGTCAGTTCCTTCTCGTAGAAGTCAGCTCGGCTCAACTCAAGCCCGGTGACCCCCACCAGAACAATGCGTCCACGCTTGCGGCACATGTGTGCCGCCTGGGTGACTCGGGTCGGACGACTTGGTCGACGCCGTAATGATGACGCCATCCACGCCTCTTCCGCGGCTGAACGTCATCCCCGCCGATACAACATCTTCCCCTTTGCCGGGATTGCAGGTTTCGGCGCCATAACTGCGAGCCAACGCCAGTTTTTGCTCATCAAAGTCAACGGCAAGTACTCGGCAGCCCTGGGCTCGCAGGAGCTGAACCGTCATCAGTCCGATCAGACCTACGCCGGTGACGACAAAGGTCTCGCCCAGCGTCGGCTGAGCCAGCCGAATCCCCTGCAAGCCGATGCTGGCCAGCACGGTAAACGAGGCGGCTTCGTCGCTGACCGAATCCGGGATCAAGGCGCACAGATTCTTGGGAACGATAACGATATCGGCATGAGGGCCATTGGAAACCACGCGGTCGCCGGGCTTGAACCCGGATACGTCACTGCCCACGGCGCCCACAACACCCACATTGCAGTATCCAAGCGGCAACGGCTGTGCAAGCTTCGAGCGAACGGCTTCTACCGTTGTCGCCAAGCCATCGGTCTGCACCTTTTGCAGAACCATGCGAACCTTGTCAGGTTGCTGGCGAGCTTTTTCCAACCAGTTGGCCCGGCCAAATCCTACAAGCATGCGTTCCGTGCCGGCAGAAATCAGCGTATTGGTTGTATTGATCTTTAGCGTGCCACTGCGAACGGCGGGAGCGGGTGCATTAACCAATGACGTCTCACCGCTAGCCATGTTCTGAACAACCTGCTTCATGCATTCACACCAATAAAGTTAAAAATTCACTCATCACTGAGAAACTTGTATATAGCTATCTATCCTACCATCGGATAAGACCGGGACGTGCCCGCCGACTCAACCGTCCAGGGCAAAATCGCCGTCCAGATACTGTTTACACCAGAGCTCCATGCAAACGATGCCAAACAACGTATAAGCAGCGTCTATTCGGCCTGAACGATCTGCTTCGATCAGATGCGCCACTGCTTTGGGGTCGAAAATCCCCCTTTTCAGCAGGGATGCAGGAGAAAGCACCTCATCGACCAAAGGCTTCAGGCGTCCTTGCAACCAGTTGCGAAGCGGTACACCGAAGCCCGTCTTGGGCCGGTAGATGACGTCGTGAGGCAGATAGGGTTCCATGGCCTTCTTGAAAATCCATTTCCCTTCCCGGCCTTTTTGCTTGATATGCGATGGCAGTGAACCCGCCAGGCGTACTAGGTCAAGATCCAGCAGCGGAACACGCACTTCAACGCCCGTCGCCATACCCATTTTATCGGTGTAGTTGAGGTTGTGATCGGTGAGAAAATGCTTGCACTCCAGGGTGAGTATTTTATCAAGAGGTGTTGCATCCGAAGGCAGCCGCGAAAGTGTTTCTCGCATAGGCGCAAACAGATCATCGGCCGCCAACTGGCGTCGCAAGTCTGGCGCCAACAGCCCATACGCCTGATCAGGTTCAAGCCAGAGGAAATAACTGATCAAGCGATCATCAGCAGGCAAGTCCGCGTAGCGAAAAGCCTTCCCGAGGCGACGAGACAGCGGAGACGACGCCGGAAGCAAGCTTGAGCTACGGGCCAGTACCGAACGCAGCGGTCGAGGCATGCCGCCCCACCAGCGCTCTTGTGCCAGAGCGAAATGACGACGATAGCCTGTAAAAATATCATCTCCCCCGGCACCCGACAGCAGGACCTTGATACCGTTCTGGCTCGCCAGTTCCGAGATGAACAACGCATTCAACGCGGCCGGATCCGGCGTAGGTTCATCGAGCAGGTAAACCATTTCCGGCAGACGATCCATCATCTCATCGCCGACGCCTACGACATGCAGGTCGACATCCAGATGCTTGGCAACGCGCTGTGCGTACGGAAGGTCATCGGCGAACCCCTCGTTTGCAGTGGAGCCGTTGTCTACACGGATACTGAAGCACTGCAACCGCCCCTTGTCCCGCATTTCCTGCGCTGCAAACGCGACGATGGCGCTGGAGTCCAAGCCGCCTGACAAGAATGAACCCAACGGTACGTCGGACACCAACTGACGCTGGACGGCAGTTCTGACCGCATCGGCAACATCAACAGCGACATCCGCAACCGTTTTTGTCAGGGGTTTCTCGGAAATTGGCAGTTCGTAGTAAAACCAGCTCTTCTCAATATGCCCATTACGAACGCATAACGCTTGGCCAGGTAAAACTTTTTTGATATCCCGCACAATCGTCCGATCACCTGGTGACCAGAGAAAACCAAGGTGCGCGAGTACGGCTTGCGGGTCAATTTCAGTTTTACTGAAGCCGCCTCGGATCAAGCCTTTCATTTCACTAGAAAATGCAAAACAACCATCATTGGAATGGATGTAGAGGGGTTTGACGCCCATCTGATCTCTAGCCACCCAAAGTGTTTCAGTGTCGCGTTCCCAGAATACGACCGCGAAAATCCCGTTCAAGCGGTTTAAACACTCAATCCCATAACGACAGAACAGTGCGAGCAATACTTCGGAGTCGGACTGGCTGGAAAAATGATCCCCCGCCGCTTCGA
The DNA here is from genome assembly GCA_958295435.1 of Mesorhabditis spiculigera. Lineage (NCBI taxonomy): Eukaryota > Metazoa > Nematoda > Chromadorea > Rhabditida > Rhabditidae > Mesorhabditis > Mesorhabditis spiculigera. The sequence goes on from CATQJA010000003.1 coordinate 12,265, forward strand.
GATGAGCCCGTAGTTCCCGAAAGTTATAGATTTCACCGTTAAACACCATGACCACTCGCCCATCGGCAGAGACCATCGGTTGGTGACCGGCTGAAGTCGTATCGAGAATGGAAAGCCGCACTTGGCCCAGCCATACACCAACGTCGGTATCGGCCCAGACGCCTTGATCATCAGGCCCACGACGTCTAATAAACGAAAGCGCCGAAGAGAAATCAATAGATTCCCGCGTTCCGTTATGAATGTAGCCCAAAATTCCGCACATATCAGTTTCTCTAGATTGGGTTATTAACTGGCTCTTCGCGCTTTGAGCTCAAGAATAAAAAAAGGAAGCCATATAGACGCTATGAGAAGAGCGACCGACGCCAATTCTCCTCGAAAAAGGTGAAGCAGAGAGGCGACTGCCAATGCATAAAGACCTAACGCGCGGTCGCTTTTAGGATTACAGACAACTGCGCCATAAAGCCGCCCTCCTATAACCCCTAGAAAGAAGCCGCCAAACAGTACACCCAGAGTGCCAAAGTTCATATAAAGCTCACCAAAAATACCTGGCGGCAATGTCGTACCTTCCATAAGCCACTTATCTGGCCAAAAGGCACCTGTAAATACCCCGGCGGCGGTGAGTGGCTTACCCGGAAACAGACCCGAGGGTATTAAAATCAATACAACCATCAGCAGCGTCGTACCATTTTGCCACTCAAGCCTCTCGGGCATAGCATCTATAAGCACAGTCATAGTCTGCAACTGCATTAGATTGCCCGTAAACTGAGTCGCCAAAAAATGAATGAACGACAGGAAAACGCCCTGATCCTCATTAATAAAAAAAGAACCTCCCTGTTGCGAGAAACTCTTGCTTGACCAGGTGATAGGCCATTAGAGAAACAAACATTACAGCCCCAAGCACAGCCCCTTTTACAAGACTGACACGCTTGACGCGGTAATGCCGAACTATAATCAACGACAATACAATAATAAAAATTGTCGATTTCTGCCCTTGGAGAGCGCAAATAAACAAACCGCCCAAAAAAATATAACCAGAAACAAAACCGCTCGGAAAGTGACTTCTTCCCGGCACGGGTCAGCCGTATATACCAGGCCAGCGAGACAGATAGCAACAAGTTCTCCAAGAGGAACAAGCCGTTCAAACCTGCAAACGCCCTTATCCTGTCACTGGCACCTTGAAGCAACCCCGAGACCCCGCCTAGGATTACAAGAATAGTTGTAAACGCCAGCAGCGCCACTAACGAAAAACCTAAGGCCCGTTGCGAAAAAATCCGTGGACTTACTATGTAGCGTATCCCGACGGGAAAATTAAAATGCGTATTCCGTCCTAACCAACACCCCATCAAAACAAAAATTAAAGCCCCAACATACAGCAAAATGGCATAATCAATAGAACTCTGCTTATCGAAAAAGTCAAACTCCCAAAACTGACTAAACCCATCAAATCCCATGATAAAGGGATATAACGGGACAATAACGCCTGCAACCCAGATCACCAGAAAGAAAAAACCAACGCCAAAACAATCAAACGCTTTTTTTTCAAGCGGGACCCGCAAGTGCTCAGGCCCTAAATATTTTTCTTCCAAGGTATCAACCTCTTGGGTCATAAATCAGCGAGGCGGACTCTCACCGCAATCAGAAGCAGCACGGCGGACAAAACAGCACCAACCACATACCCCAAAACGCCAGCCCAAGCATCCAAAACAGGGATACCGACGTATAGAATTAAAAGAACAAGCAAGCCCTCTACAATATTGGTTTTAAGGCTTAAACTAAAAACACGCAATGCGACCAGTATTGTACCGCAAGCGAGAGCCATAGCCTTCAAGGGCAAAGTCAACGCCAACACAATGATATACATGGCCGTCTGCTTATAAACACCGCCCACACACACCAACCATATACAAGAGCAAAAGATCAACAGCAAAGCAACTGCGGATGAGATCTTTAACATGCTTTTGGAGAATGCATGATACCTTTCGCGCAGCTCGCTTTTATCATGGATGACCTCGACCAACTCAGGAAGGGCCCTTTGTGCAATGATTGCCAATGGCAGCAAGCCAAGAATAAGGCTCAATATAGCAATACCAAAAAAACCGATCTCGTCGGTTTTCACATGATAAGCAGTCAACATCAGGACAGGCAGACTATCCACCAACAGACGAACAAACAGGCTGGCATTGACAATGACACCGGACTTGGCCGTTGTCATTAATTCGCGCCGGTTCACCTGGCGAAAATCAAGCGCCAGAAAGATATGCGCTCGCAGCTTCCACCAAACGGCAGCGAGACAAAAGAACTCACCAAGATAACGAGCGGCCATCCAGCCTTGGATACCATACAACTTCGTCAACACAACATGCAGAATAACGCCCGCCCCGGTAACCAGCATCAGAACGAAGTAGATCTCGCGTATCGCCTTCGCCCCCTGAGCAAAGCCAGTCGTTACACGAAGCAAATTAGTCAACAACACCAAGCCACAGGTTGTAAAAACATAAGAACTAATCGCCGAGGTCAACACAAACTCATGCGCGACGTATATGCCAGCAATCACGACACCTGAAGCGATCCCGACCAACAAAAAAACTTGCCGAAGCACTTCACTTTGACGAGAAGTACCATGACTCGCCGCCGTATCGCGAATCGCGATGCTTTGCATGCCCAAACTTCCTGCCAGTACGACAAGAGCAATAATTGTTTCCAGCGAGCGCACCACACCCACGACCGACGGATCAACCCAAGACGTGATCAAAAACTGACTTATTATTACCCCACCTTGAATACAGGCAGTAATAACGATCAGCTGTAACAGCTTCGAACTTTCAAACATGCTGATCAGACGATTCAACACACGCTACCACCATGAATCTTTATAAACACTATCAACGATAGCTCTCCTTTATTTCACCAGCGACAAGGAATCCAGGACATTTTTAAGCGCCACACGACGAGCTGCGATGGAATAATTGGAAGAAATCCACTGATGCCTGGCTTTGGCATCTTCAGCACAAGTCGGCGTGGCGACAACCGCCTCCATGGCCGCAGCAATTTCTTCCTGGCTATCTGGTTGAACCCAGTAAGCGAAGTCACCCGCGACCTCAGGCACCGCGCCCCGAGGCGAAGTTATCACTCGCGCTCCACACGCCAGGGCCTCGCCGATCGCATGCCCGAAACCTTCATAAAGCGTTGGTTGAACATAGGCCAGGCAATTGCGGTAATGGTGCAGCTTCTCTTCATCGGAGATCATCCCGACAAACTCCACCTTGTCTCCTACACCCAGGCGCTGCGCCAGGTCTTTTAGTTCCTGCAGGTAGTCACCGTGCTTACCAGCAACAACCAGTCGAAGATGACGTGCGTTAGCCGAAACCTTTGCAAACGCCTCAATCGTCGGAATGAGCCCTTTACGAATGGCGTTTGTACGACTTGTCCAGGTCACCGTAAAAAAGTAATCCGATCCAACCGCCGGAAGCTCGCTAGGAGAATAGTAGTCTGTATCGATCGCCAGCGTTGCGTACACTGGGTTTCTGACCGGCAGGTTGGTTGTGACTTCCTCACACTCAGATCTTGAGATAAACAGGTTTCGATCAGCCAACAACAGCGAGGTGCGCAGTACTGCCTTCTGCCATAACGGGCGGTCCAGGTAACACAGACCCGGAATTTCCTTCCGGCAGGTGGAATAGTCAAAGGCCCCAGTTACAATTACTGGACGACGACGTAGTTTTCCGGCGAGCAACGGAAGCGGTGAATGCCCCCACCACCAACAAAAATAGAGATCCGCCTTCCAATCTAATGTGCCCGGCGTCCCCGACAAAACGACTTCGTGTCCAAGCTCCTTGAGAATACGAATATCGACCCGATAAAATTCGACTTTATCAAACATCTCGCGCCAATTAGCGTGAGCGGACATATTAGCAAAAAAACATATACGCACAGTGCACCAACCCGTTACCAGCCACCAGTATTAAACAACCACCTTCTGCTGATACATTGAAAGCAATGTATCGTGCAAACTAGGCACATCAATTTCACCCACCGCATCAAAGAGCTTGGCCGGACTACCGTAAAGCTCTTTAACTTCATCTTCCCTGACAAAGGCAGGATCAACTATTATCGTTGGCCGATAACCTGCAATCTGTGCCATTTCATCAATCACGCTCAGTAAAGAAATGCTGCGACCTGAGCAAATATTTATAAACTCACCGCGTTGATCAGACGTCAACAGCCTCGAATAGGCCTCCACCACAAAACCGATATCAGACAAGTCCCGGGAAACATCCAGGTTGCCTAGCCTGAGTTCCTTTTCCCCACGAGCAAACGCGCCCACGATCTTGGAGAAAACGAATGACTCCGACTGGCCTGGTCCGGTGTAGTTGAATGGCCGCACCACCAATATAGGCATACGAGAAAACCACTTGCGGACCAGGGCCTCCATCGTCAGCTTGCTCAATGCGTAATGGTTAACGGGCTGCGGTTCACTGCTTTCTGAAATTGGCGATGAAATGGCGTTCCCGTAAATATTTGCACTGCTTGCAATGATGATTTTCTCAACAACCACCGCTGCCTCCTTAATCGCATTAAGAAGGCTTTCCGTACCCAACACATTGACCCGGTAGTATGACAAGGCATCGCTGCCGGTGACATGCGCCAGCGCGGCCAAATGAATAATATGAGTGGGTTGAACCTGCTTGATCCAACCACTGAGCCGCTCCGTGTCATTCAGGTCCGCGTCCAGATGGTCAAACTCACACGCCAGCCGCTCCCCTCCCAGGCCGGCGACCCGCCAGCCAGCTTGGGTGAGGCTTTCCGCCAAGTGCTTCCCGGTGAAACCTGAGAGCCCTGTAATCAGTACTGTCCGATCGTTACTTTGAAGTGCCATTGCGAACCCTTCTCAAGTCAGCTTCAACCATCAACTGGCACAGTTGCTCCAGCGTCGTTTCTGGTTCCCAGCCTAACCGCTCTTTTGCAAAGGACGCATCGCCAATCAACAATTCTACTTCCGCAGGTCGATAGAAGCGTGGATTAACTTTTACCCGGGTGACGCCGGTCCGACGATCAACGCCGAATTCATTCTCGCCACTTCCGGACCAATCAATATCAACGCCTACAGCTTTGAAGCTCATGGCAACAAAATCACGAACAGTTTCCGTGCGATTTGTGGCCAGCACAAATGTTTCCGGCGTGTCGATTTGCAACATCCGGTGCATGCCATCTACATACTCTTTAGCAAAACCCCAGTCTCGTTTGGCATCCATGTTTCCAAGTTCCAAGACTTGCTGCTCGCCCATTTCGATACTGGCTACAGCATCGGTAATTTTCCGAGTAACAAACTCTTTACCTCGCAGCGGAGACTCATGATTGAACAGAATGCCGCTGGTGGCAAAAATGCCATATGACTCGCGATAATTAATGGTTGTCCAATGCGCAAACAACTTCGCAACGCCGTAAGGACTACGTGGGTAGAAGGGTGTGCTTTCAGATTGAGGAACAGCCTGTACCAATCCAAACATTTCAGATGTCGAAGCTTGATAGAAGCGAATCTTCGGATTTACTATTCGGATCGCTTCCAGCAAATTAAGCGCACCGACACCCGTAATCTGCGCGGTTGTAATAGGCTGATCGAAGGAAACACCTACGAAGCTTTGAGCCGCCAGGTTATACACCTCGTCCGGGGCGCAATTCTGAATTAAACGAATGGTCCCGGAGAGGTCAGTCAAATCAAATTCGACGAGGTGAAGATCATCATGCCCAAAAACGCCAAGTTCCTCTAATCGCCAGAAACTTACAGAACTTGTCCGGCGATAGGCGCCATAAACCTTATACCCCTTGGACAGCAGCAGTTCGACAAGGTAAGCCCCATCCTGACCTGTAACACCAGTAACCAGCGCATGCTTCTGCATCTGTACAACTCCTAAAAATTTAAGCCTTAAACACGTCCATAGGTATCGTCAAATCGAACAATATCATCCTCACCCAAGTACGTTCCTGACTGCACCTCAATGATCTCAAGAGGAATGGTGCCGGGATTGGAAAGGCGATGAACATGGCCAATAGGGATATAAGTACTCTGGTTCTCGTTCAGCTGAAAAACGCGATCTTCACAGGTGACCTCAGCGGTGCCAGACACAACAATCCAGTGTTCCGCGCGGTGGTAATGCTTCTGCAAACTCAATGTTGCTTTCGGCTTCACCAGTATTCGCTTCACCTGAAAGCGCGAGCCGGAATCTATGCTGTCGTACCAGCCCCAGGGGCGATGAACACGACGATGAAGCTTTGACTCTGGCCTGGCCTTGACATTCAATGCTTCGACAATGGCCTTGACACCCTGGCTACGGTCTTTATCCGCAACCAATACCGCATCAGGCGTTTCGACAATAACAATATTTTCAAGCCCCACGGCCGTTACCAAACGGTGAGAGGCGTAAACCAATGTATTGGAGCTGGAGTCTATGATTACATCGCCATGAGTAGCGTTTTGTTTTTCGTCCTTTTCACTCGAACGCCAAACAGCATCCCATGCACCCAGATCGGACCAACCGGCATCCATCGTCAGCATTTTTAGCTTCAGACCGGCTGAAGGCGTTTTCGCACAATGCTCAATCACGGCGTAGTCAATTGACTCTGGCGGTATCAGGGAGAACGCTTCGAGTTGTGGTCGAATAAACCCATTATCCTGAACTCGGCCCTTCCACGCGGCTTCAGTGGCATCGAAGATGTCCCTTCTGAACGCGCTCAGTGCTTTCAACCAGACTGACGCACGCAGCACAAAAATGCCGCTATTCCAGAAATAGCTTCCATCTTCCAGGTATTTTTCTGCAGTTGACCGCTCAGGTTTTTCAACAAACGCGTCCACCCTCTTGACGTTAGAGGGATCTGCCGAGTGGATATAACCATAACCCGTTTCAGGACGGTCAGGCGTGATCCCCAAGATCACAATGCTGCCGTCTTTTGCAACGTCGATAGCTTTACTGACCGTATCAGTAAAGGCTTGAATATCGAGAATCATCTGGTCGGCCGGGACAACAACCAGGACAGGGTCAACTTCCTGACCCACTTCATCGCGCGCATAGAGCGCCGCCAACGTAAGGGCAGGAGCAGTATTGCGTCCTACCGGCTCAAGAATGACTACAGCTTTAGAGACGCTCATCTCCCGTATCTGGTCGAGACACAGGAAACGATGCTCATCATTGGCAACGATGCATGGGGCCAGCAAATCCGAGCCTTGACCGCCGATCTTCAACAGGCGGGCAATAGCCTGCTGAAACAACGTCTCTCGCCCCGAAATTGCCAGAAACTGCTTGGGGTAAAGAGTTCTGCTAAGCGGCCAGAGCCTCGTTCCAGAGCCCCCAGACATAATAACCGGAAGAATTTTCATACAAGCCAGATTCCCCGAGTATCAACAATCTGACGCCCCTGGAGAAGTGAAGAAGGAACACTTTTGAATGGCTTGTGATCCACTAACAACAATAAGACATCCGCTCGCTCAAACGCTTCTTCTATTGTGCATAACTCAACATTCGGCAACGTCGCAGGCAGAGAATCAATATTAGGTTCTACGACAATAACTTTCCCGGCGTGACGGTTTGAGATATTTTTCGTAATTTCCAGAGATGGACTTTCACGCAGGTCGTCAATATCGGGCTTGAATGCCAGGCCGAAGCACGCAATAACAATGTCTTTTTCCGACTTCTCGGGGTGACTCGACAGATGATCGGCCACAGCAGCATCAACCTTTTCAATAACCCACGATGGTTTCGAGTCATTGACCTCACGTGCCGTTTTGATCAGTTTCGCCTGACCATCAGCCTGGCTGACGATGAACCAAGGGTCAACGGCGATGCAGTGTCCACCCACGCCAGGCCCTGGCTGGAGAATATTAACGCGAGGGTGCCGGTTGGCAAGCTTGATAAGCTCCCAGACGTCGACATCAAACTTATCGCATATCATCGACAATTCGTTCGCGAAGGCGATGTTGACATCGCGAAAGCTGTTCTCTGTCAACTTGCACATTTCTGCGGTTCGGGCATTGGTGATAATACACTCGCCCTCTACAAACAACTTGTAGAGACGTGTCGCCGCGTCCGAGCACTTGGGGGTCATCCCGCCAATGACGCGATCATTCTGTACCAACTCACGCAAAACATGACCTGGAAGTACACGCTCAGGGCAGTGCGCAACGCGAACGTCCGACGCCTCGCCATGGGTCTGCGGAAACGTCAGGTCAGGGCGTGCTTCAGCCAGCCACGACGCCATCTTTTCGGTCGCCCCCACCGGTGAGGTGGACTCAAGAATGACCAGGTCACCCTTTTTCAGTACTGGCGCAATGGATTTGCTTGCGGACTCAATGTAAGAAAGATCTGGAGCATGACCATCCTTGAACGGAGTGGGCACGGCAATCAGGAAAGCATCCGCCGGCTCTGGTCGAGTGCTCGCGCGCAGATACCCCTCGGTCACGGCCGCATGCACGACTATGTCCAAATCAGGCTCAACGATATGAATCTGTCCACCGTTGATCGTGTCGACGGCCTTTTGATTAACGTCGACACCAATGACCTTTAACTTTCGCGCGGCAAAAACGGCTGCGGTTGGCAAACCAATGTAGCCCAGACCAATGACAGAAATAGTGGAAAATTCCATGACCAAACCTTAATTTTTGAAAGTGGCTAGAGCATTAACAATGCGCACGCAGGCGTTACCATCACCATAAGGATTATGAGCAAAGCTCATTTCCTCGTAAGCCTTTTGATCAAGTAAAAGCTCACGCAAATGGTGAACTATCTTGTCCTTCTCTGTACCGACCAATCTGACGGTACCGGCCTCAATCGCCTCAGGCCGCTCAGTAGTGTCCCGCATTACCAGGACAGGCTTGCCCAAAGAAGGAGCCTCTTCCTGCACGCCACCGGAATCAGTCAGAATCAAATACGACCGATTCATCAAATATACGAAAGGCAGATAATCCAAGGGTTCTATGAGGTGAATATTTTTTATGCCAGCCAACAAACGATTGACCGGTTCACGGACATTTGGATTTAAATGAACAGGGTAGACAATCTCGACATCATCAAACTCATGGGCAATCGTAGCCAACGAACTGCAAATTCTTTCGAATCCATCGCCGAAGCTTTCACGTCGATGCCCTGTCACGAGGATGACGCGGCGCTGAGTGGGTAAAAAAGCGAACTGCTGAGAAAACTTCTGCTTTAACTGTTCATTGGACTCGAGCTTCTGGACGACCTCAAGCAGAGCGTCAATTACAGTATTTCCCGTCACATGAATTGCGTCAGGTGCAACCCCTTCACGCAGTAAATTCTGCTCCGATCTTTCGGTAGGAGCGAAGTGAAGACACGCGAGCGCTCCCGTCAACTTTCGATTGGCCTCTTCCGGCCAGGGAGAGTATAAATTCCCGGTACGAAGTCCTGCTTCGATATGAGCGACAGGAATTTGCTGATAATACGCCGCCAATGTAGTTGCAAAGGTCGTGGCGGTATCACCATGCACCAAAACAATATCCGGCCGATAGGTCCGGAAGATTTCCTTCATTCCCTGAAGAATACCAGTTGTCACATCGGTAAGGTCTTGACCCGACTTCATGATATTCAGATCAAAGTCAGGCTCAAGTTTAAATAACTCTAACACTTGATCCAGCATTTCACGGTGTTGACCCGTGACGCAGATTTTGGCCTCAAAACGCTCATCTGCATTCAACGCTAAAGCTAATGGAGCCATTTTTATAGCTTCCGGTCGCGTACCGAAAACACTCAAGATCTTTAAAGTCATTAGATTACCAACGATTCCATATCATTATTTAGTCAGAGAATCAGTCTGGAAACCAGCAACGCTGCCTTGCTCCTGCCTGACCTACCGATTACGCGCAAGCGACCTTTTGCCGCTCCAACTGCAACCACTTCTGCTCTGCAGCATATCATCACCAAGCGTGCTGACATAACGCCTCGCTGGTCCCCTATACTGCGTATGAGACCCCACCACCCCTGCCCAGTTCAGGACCGGACAACGTTTTACCGCAACATTTGCAGTGCGTCGTTTCACGGCAGCGGCGCGTCGCAACCATTCATTGAAATTGGGTCGTTGTCCCATAAGGATCCCGCACCATCTGTATATTCCCCGTGACGATTGAGCCCACGCTCGACCGTACCACCTAGCTCATTGGTGCTCGCCGGCGCACTTCGCGCAGCCAACCTGAGCAGGCCGCACCTTTATCCAACTCTCACCAGATACTAGCCATAAGCCACTAATCAAGAAGTCACACGCAAATCAGTGACATCAAACCTCGTTGGCCGGCGCAACCTTCAACTATTAAGCTAACAATATAAACTTGCGCAGCACGCTTGACCGCACGCACAAGTAAATACAGATCAAACATCGAAACGTCATGAAGACCCGTCGCGAAATTCAGGTAACTTCCGATAGTCGAAAGCCGCCCAGGAGAGCCTTTCAGATGACCGTTCAGATTTGCGCTGGTGTGTAATATAGATTCCGCAAGAAAACAAGACATACGGCCCGGGGAAGCACGTGAGGCGAAAGGCTTCACGTGCGTGGAATTATTTTTGGAGTAACTTATTGCCGGGCTCTTGTTGGCGATCCAGCTGAGCGGCCTTGGAGCCCGAGGACTGAAGAGGTGATGCTGCCAGGTGGTGCCTATCGTGCTCAGTATTAACCCGAGCAGCACGTAACGCCTGCCTGACCAGCGCAATACCTATCGCGGCAATAGCGCCGAAGAGCAGGCCAAGCAAAATGATCAATGGGCGATTAGGACTCGACGGAACCAGTGGCTCAAGGGCTTGCTGGTCAATGCTCACCAACTTCAGCTTCGCCATATCAATATTCAGACCGCTCAAACGGAAAATCTCTGTTCGCAGGGTTGAACACCCGCAAGAAAGATATCTTCATTTTTTCGAGCATCCAGCACTTCAACCTCTCGGTTGGAGGCCAGCAACTGAAGCTCCTTGGCGATTTGAGCGATGCGCGACTCGGTAAAGTCGTCCGACTTCCGCGACTGCAATGCAGCAAGCTCAGCCTTAAGCGCATCCACCCCCATAAAATAGAGCGGAATCTGCTGATTGTTCACTTCAGTACGCATCACACTGCCAGCACCTGTTACAGCCGATTCGCCAAGTGAGGAAGGCGTAGCTGGCTTTTGAATACCCAAGGAACGGGCAATCCCTATTGCCTCATTCAGTTGAGCGATACGATCACTACGCAAGGTCTTCAGCTGAGACCGCAGCGCCTTCAACTCATCTTGCAATTGCGCCCGCCTCAAGGAGTCGGATTCTCGCAATGATGCTATTTTTGGCTTCTTTTTCAATATCGTAGTTTGAGCGAGCCGAATCGAGCTTGCCGTTAAGCTCCCTCAAACGGTTTTTAGCGATCACATTCAAATCAGCCGTGATGCGCTCGCGCTCACTTGCGATAGCGTAGTCGACAAAGCCATTAAGAATAGAGACGCCGTCGACGCCTTTCGGATACATCATCTCGAGCTTGATGTAGGCACTCAGCGAATTTTTCTTATCTGCATCAGGAAGAATCAAACGGATAGAGTCATGATTGAATTCTTGAAAACTCTGCTCCAGCGTCTGCCCAGGACGAACAAACTTCTCGAAAAGCTTCTGATTTTTTCCTGAAATAGCCCAGACGGGTATCATAGGAGTCAAGTGCCGCACCTACTTTGAGGAGCGCTTCGGAAGGAGGTAGCTGATAAATCTCTGAACGATTTAGCGCATCTAAATCATTAATAGCGGCAGGACGCAAAACACTGCTGACTTTATATAAAGGATCAGCTAAAAATGCGTAGGATGCAGCAATCAATCCCGCGCCGAGGGGTGACAAAAAGCAGAAGTTTTTTTGTTGCCAGACAGACGCGAAAAGCCGCACAAAATCAATTTCTTCGGATGATCGAACCGGGGAGCACGGAGCTACTACTCACAACAAAAACCTGCCTTCAAAGAGAAACTGCGTGGGCTCGTTATGCAGACAAAATTATGTATTTTTATTCTAGTTATATGACCGAAAAACCCAGCGTCGCTGCCGAGTTTTGAGCGCAAAATGCCTGTTATCGAGAGGACAGATTCCATTCTGCCATCTCGCTGACATATTACACAGTCTTGACTTATCTAGGGCGCTTCCTTAACACCTAGGGGCAACCCCTGATAAAGAGTCGTCCGAAGGACAGAAAGAAAATTTTGTAGCAACGAGACAAAATTTTCTTTCTTCAATCCTTCTCGGTTCCTCAGGGTACTAGGTTGAAGCGCCCTGATCAGTCAGATTTATGTCGGCGAGATAACAGGTGGAATCTGTTTGGCTTTTTGCTTCAAAGCTCGGCACGGCGACCGCTGGGCTGGAATAAAGATACGCAATTTTGCATAACTGGCCGCGGTTGTTATTGATGGCTTCCGATGCTCCCGTCGTCGAAATTGATTTTGTCGGCTCTTGTGCGGCAACAAACTGCCTTTATCACCCTCGGCGCAGAAGATATTTAACTTGCGTCCTACACGTACAGTCCTATCAAGGGTCGGCGTGTTCATAATAACTGAGATGCGCTGAAACCAGCGAGGCTATCAGCCCTCCTTCAACCTTCCTCAAAGCGATCTAATGCGCTAAGAGGAACTTTCGGTTTTCAGAATTCAAATCATGAGCTCTGTGATGCAGATAGAAAATTCGCTGCGGTACCATCAAAGCTCGAGATGATGTCGAGGCGTCGATGCGCTATCATAGTGACGCGGCGCTGAATGTGATCGCGAGAGGCAACATTTGAAGCTCGGTCGACTCACAAATACGATGACGAAAGAGAGCCAAATAGCATCGTGCAATCGGCTCCTTGAACGTGATGACCCTGGAGGTGGTTGAGAGGCGCGGTCTCGGCTGAGACTGCGTGATGGCGATCATCGGCTGGAGTGAGAGACGTAAATTGCCGTTCGCTGAACAAAAAGCCGACGCGCCTTCCTGCACTGACAGTCGGCAGCCCGGCTGTGATGCTGGTGACATCACCATGATTGGACAGCGAGAAACTGCTGCGTGCGTCGCGGAAGTCGACATTTCGAGTCGCGCATCATCAAATCGCCAGGCTTCGTTGACCTCCAGGTGTGAAACAATTGCGTTAACATGAGATGGTGACGTCATTGGCCAGCCCTGAGCACTGATTCCGTCATTTCATCTTTGCATTGGCCTGCTCTTCGGCTAACCGCAGATGATCTTGCTTGGTCGGGCAGCCCGACAACAGCCAGTGAGCACGATAAAACCTGCCTGGCGACATGCCTCTTCGGTCTCGGAAGCCAGACTGAAGCGGATGCCGACAGAAACGATCTAGCTGAGACTACTCAAATGCATTCACGCGGCAGCAAGCTCATTGGCGGATCCATGCACGCCAGCTAGGCGAGGCTGCTTCGGCGGCTTCGACTATCAGTACTAATTTCGCGACAGTTTCTGACGTGATGACATTCTATATTTACTTGTGCGTGCTTGACTCCAGCCTCAAGGCATTGTTAGCTTAACTGGATGAGATCAGCTGGCGATGTCTGCGTGACTGACTTGGCTGTATCTGAGTGAGAGACGGATGTAAGTGCGTGCTAGGTGGCTTGCGCAGTCATCGTGACACCAGTAGTGGCGCGTCAATCTCTCGCAGCGGGTATTGCGAGATCTTTGTGACCAGTTTCAATGAATGGTACGACACGCCACTGCCTTTATTTGCTTCTAATGTTCTGATAAAGCTGTGTCGATATCTAATGGGCGAGGCTGGTGAATCTCATGCGGTATGAGAGACGGCGGACATATGCATCTTGTCGCAGAGTAAGATGATTACGGTGCGCGTATCGGCAGGCGAAGTGGTAGCGTTGCTGGTACCAGACCACGATTCTGACTGCGTGATTTGGAGTATAATCTGTGACTTTAAGATCTTGGTGTTTCGGTGCGCGGCAGCCAACCGTGCTGGCGACAGTTTCGGGTATTACCGTATGACAACTGGTATTCAGCGAGTGAAGAAATCTTCCGGGCCGGATCTGCATGGTGATACCGCCGTACACAGCCATTGGCGTACTGCATCAGCTGATATATAAGCTCGCTATATCGAAAGCTTGATTTCATGCCGAATACTTACTGGCGAAAATCGAGTTGACAGGCACACTCGCGTGTCTTCACTTCGCTCCTACCAGATCGAGCAGAATTACTGCGTGAAGGCACCTGTTTTAATTCTTGGCGAAATATTTGCTCTGCTTGAAACTCATCCATGGTGATTAAGCTGAAGTTTCTCAGCAGTTCCTTGCTCAGCGCCGTCGTGATGAGACTCGGCGATGGATTCGAGCAGTTTGGAATTATTTTGCCCATGAGAAATTTGATGATATGTCGAAGACTAATGCCATTAGTAGATGTCATGACGAACCGGTCAATGTTATTCACTATCACTTGAACACTGGTCTGCTCTCCATATTTGATGAATCAGTCATGTCTGACTTTGTTCAGTGACGACCGAAATGCTGGGCAGGCTATCGTGCGGGATACACGGCGGCCTGGGCCCGTACCATCAGATTGATGAGATCTGCGTGTTTGATCAGCGAGGAAACAGGCTTTATCATAATCCTATGTTGATGATGCATTGTTAATGTGTAGAATGGGTTTGATAAATGGAGTACTCGCTATTTCTGACTGATCTCAGGCGATGGTTTGCCAACCGCAGCAGTTTGCGCCTCAGCGTTAATCAAGGCCGTCGAGCACGATGGACGGAATTCTGTCGTTGAGCTGATTGCTAATCGTGCATGCGCCGTATTTCGGGAATATCTGCGCGGCGCTCGACAGAGCCGGCATGCTACGCGATGCCCTCAACCGAGATGATTGTTCGCTCGATCTTTCTACGGACCGATTCAGCGAAAGCTATCCATGATCGTCTTCTCGCGATGCGTCGTTACAGACCAGACGTCGGATCCGCTGCCGTATTCGCGTCATTAACGGGATGACCCAAGATGACGCGGCACACATCTTACAAGTTGTTTGTAGAGGGCAGTTTGTCCCATGTGCGGAGCCTGTTCTGGCGAGTTGAAGAACAATCGCGTGTCAGCGTCGCCTTCGCTGAAGGCAGTGATCGACGATGTCGACGTCTGAAACTTATCAACTTGCCAGCCGGCTCCCTGCGATATTCTCCGGCCGGGAGCACCGTGGTGGTACTGCGTCGCCGTTGACCTGGTTCATCGACTGATGTCAATCAAACTGGCGTGTCGAAACCATCGTGAGTTGTGAGTGGAAAGAAATATTAATGCAAATAACAAACATGACGTTCGACCGTGTGACTTTGACCTGCGTGAGAGAGTCCATCTGAGTAGGAGATACATATCAAATGTCTTGAAGATTCGTTCCATCGTAAATTCACTGCCTGCATTTGATCGCCGAATGTTGAGTTATTACTGTGAAGGCTTCATGGTAGTCACAAGCACCATTCAGACACACATCTTCACTCCGAGGCCTTCTTGATGCTCCTTGTATGAAGAATCTTCCATTGTGTGGGGGCTCTGGAACAAGCAGCAGAACTCTTGCCGGTTTCTGGCGATTTCGGGCGAAGACGACTCGGCAGGTGACCCTTGCCTGTTGGTCGGCGGTCGAGTTACAACTGACTGGCTCATCTTGACATCGTTTCTGTGTCGACCGGAGTACGGAGAGATGACGATCTCTAAAGCTGTGGTCGTTCTTATTGACAGGACACAATGCTGCTCCACTAACACCCGTTCGCTCCCCATGCGCACTGATGAGGTCGGAAGTTGACCCTGACGATTTCCCGATAACAATGTTCGATATTCAAGCGGCTGATGCGGTCGGTAAATCGACAAAAGAACGGCGGCGACGAGGATCATAACGGGTGGATCTGGCGATGGACGCGTTTCAGGCGATCAACTTCTGGAAAGTGCTCAGAAGATGAGCAAACTGCAGATGTGACACAGCAGATGCGTCTGATTGGCGCTGGTGCGTCAGAAAGAGGACATCTTCGGTGCGCCAGGCGTTGGCCAGTTCAGGATCAGCGGACATTCGGCATGACTCAGGCGGTGCCACCAGTCAATGCGCCAAGTGGCGAAATGCTGACTGTGCGTGAATGTAATTTGTGTGCTCTGGCGATAAATGCGACCTCTCGCTGGCGGTGAACTGGCGAGCGCCTGTTGGTTGCGGATCGAGATGTAGCTGTCAGGCCATAATCAGAGGCATTCGAGGCCAGCAAGTCAAGCCATCGTCGTGTTCATCGCTGAACGGCAAACTTTCTTGTGAGCCAGCAACGACTGCAGAAACATTACCGCCGCGTGTTTACTGGATGTTGTCTGTTGCCGCTGAGTCTGTGAAGATGCGTTTTTGAGACGAGGACCAGAGCCCTTTTATCCCTATTGTTTGTTCGCTAATCCGGCACCATTCTTGAGATCGTGAGTGCGGTGAGGCTGCTACAGTGGACCTATTGTTCGGTTTGCTGACCTGCCTTTGGACGTGTTTAAGGCTTAAATTACCTGGGAGTTATACAGATGCGAAGCAGCTGATTTGCTGTCGGGCTGTTGCTAGTGTTGGGTTTTTGGCGCCTATCGTGAGTGCTCGCGTGGAAGGCGGCGTTTTGAGCCTGATGATCTTCGACTGATTTATTTGCATTTGGCGACTCAAGCGGCAGGTGCTCTTCGATCGTATTCCAACCGCGCAGGTGTCGATGCCAGCGGAAATCGAGATGGCAAATTCGCTCTATCAGCTTCATCTGAAATGTTCGGATTGGTACAGGCTTCAATCTGAAGCGCCTTCTACCGCACTCACCCGGCATTGCCTTGTTTTTGATGACAACCGATAGTTTCGCGAAATCTTTGGCATTTTGCCGCCAGCATTACCATGTACTAGTAAGGACTGTTACTCGGAAAGTGCACCGTAACATAGCCAGTATCAAAATGGAGCAACAGCGAATGGAACAAATGATTATTCACTGGAGTTACAAATATGTACCAGATATCTTATATATTGTGCTAATCACGCGTGGCTGTTCGTATTTGTTGCCCCTTCAAGGCATTGATATGACGTCAGACCAGCGTCACCGGGCATGTCCACGCTCTATCGGCCTGCGAGAAACAAATTGTTGATGGCGATAAAACAAAACGGTAAACTAGCGTCAAATATTGCAGTGTGATTGAAGCTGACTGAAGGAGTTCTGTGTGTGATCGTTGGCTGCTGTTCCAGGCTGCGGGCTCATGGCGAAGCCTCACTATTTGGTGTCCAGCCTGAGGGAGGCTGACAATGTGTGACCCATCGGACCTGTGACGCAGACGGCTCAGTATTTGGACCAAGCAATTTGGCCTGGCATGGCGGCGTACTGTATGCCACCGAATCCTGTGTTGAATACGGAAAGCCTTCTTGTGCGACAAGAAGACAGCGTGATTGTGAAGGCAACGTGCAAATATTTCATCATAACAGAAGGCAGTGAACCGTCAATATTACGCGTGTGAAGCTGACGATGGAGGCCTGTCTCAGCTGTAT
>CATQJA010000004.1:0-23066 GCA_958295435.1 Mesorhabditis spiculigera
CTAAGGAAACTCTGAAAAAGACTTTCCTAATTTGGCAAAATCGCCCGGACACCCAGTCGCCGAGCTTTTCGATGATGAAACAGATGACCTTTGCCGACGCCGAGTACGCAGGCAAACGCAAGCGAACCCGCGAGGAATTGTTCCTGATCGAGATGGATGGTGGTGCCCTGGAAGGGTTTGATCGCCTTGATCGAGCACTATCCAAAGAGGTGGTGGCCGTCCGGCCTATCCGTTGATAAGCATTTGCGCGATACCTGATGCAAGAACTGGTTCGGCTACAGCGATCCTACGATGGAAGAAGCACTGTGGCAAAAACGACAATCTGCGCCAGTTCTCGGGACTGAGCCTTGAGCAGATCCGGATGGCTCCATCCTCTAACTTCCGTCGCCTGCTGGAAAAACACGAACTGGCCACTGGAATTCTCGCTGTGATCAATGGTTATTTGGGCGACCGCGGTCTGTCGTTGCGCCAAGGCACCATTGTGGATGCCGCTTTCTGATTCATGCGCCCAGCTCAACCAAAAACAAGGATGGCAAGCGCGACCCGCCGTGCATCAGACCAAGAAAAGGCAATCAATATTACTTCGGTGCCAAGGCCCACATCGGCGTCGACGATAGATTCTGGCGGCTGGTTCATAGCGTAGTGATCACGGCGGCCAATGTGGCGGACGTCACGCAGATCGACAAACTGCTGCATGGCAGAAGAAAACGTGGTCTGCGCCGACGCGGGTTATACCGGGGTCGAGAAGCGCGAAGAGCACGAGGGGCGTGAGGTTATTTGGCAGATTGCAGCCCGGCGCAGCACTTACAAAAAGCATGGAAAACACAGTGCCTTGTACAAAGCGATACGCAAGATCGAAGGCCAAGGCTCGGGTTCGCGCCAAGGTCGAGCACCCGTTTCCGGGTGATCAAGCGCCATTTGGCTATGAAAAGTGCGTTTTCGGGGGCTGGCCAAGAACACAGCGCAGATGCTGACGTTGTTCGCCCTATCAAACCTGTGGATGGCACGTCGACATTTATTGGCGAACACAGGAGAGGTGCGCGTGTAATACAGGAAATGGCGGCTGCGAAGCGCCTTACAGCAACTGGAAGGGCTGAAATATGAAGAGAATGGGGAAAATTTCGACGGGGGTCGTTTTTGAAAAGTGCTGACGGCTCACTAGCCGGAAAATATCCGGCCTTTCAGCATACCTAAGGCTTCAAGCCAAAGCGCGTTCCTAAATACTTCACCGTTAGTCTTGATTCTGCTGTAGGCAATCATTAGGCGAGCAGAGCAAAGCAAAGGGCATCAAATGCTCCTGACATTCCGGCCCATCAAGATCGACTTGAAGCGCCCCGGAAATACACAGCAGATACGATCCATCTGAGCATCCGCCAAGCTCTTGTCGTTGGATTGAATTGCTACGATGAGCTGATCTACGGCCTCCAGTGGAAAATGGTCATCTTGAGACTCAACCTCCACAAATGGTAGAAATGACGCCGCAAAGAGAATCATGAATCGCGGTGAGCAGCCAAACATTACCTGACGCCATTGCGACAGCCAGGCAGAGTTCGCTTTCCGCCCTCCGACGATCATAATCTGGCTTATCCTCCCGTAACACCGCAAACACTTCCACGCATCCGCTTCAAATCAGCCGGCGTCCTCCGCACTGCAGCGAAGCGCGCGCATACAAGCTGGTTAATCCTCCAAAACTCCAGAGCACGTAGACAACCAGCCTGAGACTTATGGAGCTGTGCCAGCGAGATGGCACGTAGGCGGTCTTCATCCACGATAAAGGCCCCACCACTAGCACCACGTCGAATGTCTAAATACCCTTCAGCATCCAGCATTTTCCAGTGCCTCGCGAAGCGTAATTCTCGCAACTCCAAGGTCATCCGCGAATCGACGCTCAGCCGGCAACTTGGAACTTGGTGCGATCAGACCAAGCGTTATCTCTTGACGCAGTCGCTCAGCAGTCGCACCATAAGTTGCGATCGTTTTTATCGGAGTTATACCGTATAACATAATTAAATAGCAGTAAAAGTATTGTCAGCCATGATCTCAGCCCCATTAATAAAGCTGGAGTCATCATTGGCCAAAAATAGTGCAATGGAGGCTACCTCCTCAGGCTCGCAAATACGGCCCTGCATCAGTGCAATGTCATTTTCGAGGCAAAAACCCCATGCGAACGCAACTGTTCAAGCTCCTCTGTTGCATGTTTAGTACGGACAAAACTTGGAACAATCAAATTGCAACGAATCCCTGCATCTCTGTACTCTACTGCAATTGCGCGACATAGCTGATGCATCGCCGACTTTGACGCACAATAAACACTTTCATAATTAGTCACCGCCTTCACAGAAGTTGATGAGGTATTTACTATTACGCCTTTGCCTTGCAGCAACATGTGGGGCAATACAGCCCTACTCACCATAAAAACGCTTTTCGCGTTGTTATCAAACAACCAGTCCCAATCCTCTAATGTGTATTCAAGAAAGGCCTTGGCAGTGATTACGCCTGCGTGGTTGAACAACACGTCTATACGGCCTTCGAGCTCAATCGTCTTCTCAACCGTCTGGATGCAGTGATCTGGGATGCTAACGTTCCCAGGTAGAAAGTGGACTGAGTAGCCTTCCTTAGCTAGCGCCTTTACGAGCGCCTCGCCAGCAACCTCATCCGTATCCACGAAGTAGACCTTCCCACCCTCACGAGAAAAAGTTCTACCGTGGCCTTTCCAATACCGTTGGCGCCACCTGTAATAAAGCATACTTTCCCAGAAAGCCTTGCCATTTTAGACACCCCTAATCGCACAACCGTAACCAGCCAACCCTATTTTAAACATAGTCGCATACATTGGCAAACTTAGACAAGATAAAATAGTTAAAAAGTCGCATCGACAACTCTTCAAATTCTTTTCTAAACACCTGACCATATCCAGCAATACTATCAGCACCATGAAAACAATATAAAAAAAGCAAAACCGATCAAAAACTTTCAAAATTACGAACCACTCTTTCAATGTACTGAACAAAAAACAAACCCTCATCAGCATTTGAAATAACAACTAAAAATGAAAATTTTAGAATATCTTCCATGGGCTCGGTAGCGAGCCAGATGGTGTCGATGCGGATCATCGCAGCAGGTCTCTTAAGAACGCGGAACATTCCGATGCACTTTCTGCCGGCCAACTCACCACGACTACCACTTTTGAATGAGGCACTTCGACTCGAATCGTGGCAGGAAGAACTTACTGCGTCACTATCGGCCGCGCTGCCTTGACCGGAATAAAGGTAGTTTGCTGCCTCAGGTTTTTCTGTGTGTGCGCCCGAATCCATTTATGGACGAGGTTAGCGTTGAGATTGTGAGACAAGGCAACATTTGCAATCGAGGTGTCAGGCTGCGCGCATTCGGCAATGACTTGGGCCTTGAAGGACTTGGAATTGGAACGGCGTACTTGTGGCATGGGCATCCGCTCAAAAGGCAAAAATGGAGTCCACTTCAATTTAGGTGGACACCATCGCCTCAAGCGACGGTGTCAGGAAGGTGTGTTGCCCAGACGGTTACGCCACGGATCCGCCCAGAATACCGACCTTGAATTCTAGGTCTGAAGTGATTCTGTCGACATGGGGTCGAAAACGGAGGCTGTATGAAAGCAGCTACGTGATGCAAGTAACTCGCGAATCGAGCGTCGTAAATCGTGATGGGAAAATTTGGACATGCCCGCTCCTAACTGTCGCCGTAAACGCGGGAACGATCAGTGCAAACTCAAAAGTGAGGCGAGCCTATCACGCAATAAAAATAGACTGATGACGTTTCAGAATGGCCCTATGCGTCAAAATCATTGGCCACATTTGATGAGATTTGGGAGCGATGAGTTATTCAGTTTGATGGCCCGGGAAGCTACGTGATGCACCTTCGAGCGTCTTCCAAAGGTTGCGCATTGTCGGGTTCTTGTTGTCGATTGAGCTGTAGGAGCGAATCTCCAGTCGCGTGCTCCATTCATCACCACCCGCTTTCACCAACTGCCCTCGCTGCAGTTCGTCTATGACCGCGCTTTGGGGCAGCCACGCTACTCCGTAGCCCTCTACTGCCATTCGCATCAGTAGCATTGTCATATCCGCTTCGTAGCACCGCTCCAGCATGCATGCAGTCGGGCCATTCTTGATGACGATGTCGGCAACACGACCTAGAAAAGTCGTAGCTGTGTAGGCGAGATGAGGAACTGTTTTGCTGGAAGTTCCTGGCAAGGGATACAGCGGAGTACCATCCTTGTTAGGTGCGCACAATGGAATGAACGCGTCATGCCCTAAGGTCAAACTCCCGAACCTTTCCGAGTCGAGAAGAATGGGTGCCAAGGGGTGTTGATAGACGATCATCAGATCGCAGCTGCCTTCTTCCAGAGCTATGACCGCATCGTGGATATTGGCGGCAACGACCCGCGCATTGAATTGCTCGTTGTGCTGCTGAAACTGCTTGAGCCATCTCGGCAAGAAGGTCATGGAAAGGCTGTGGCCGGCAGTGATTTGGATGGATCGACCGGGCATTCGCTCTACCTCGCGAAGGCTTGAGCGCAATCTCATTAAACCCGCCAATGCCTCGCGGCTTTCTTCACAAAATGTTCGGCCAGCCGGGGTGAGCTGGACAGGATAGGTGCCACGATCCACCAGCTCTGCACCTACCCATTCTTCAAGTGACTTGATACGTCGAGACAACGCTGACTGAGTCACGCAGCGGATTTCGGCTGCACGCGAAAAGTTTTTCCATTCGGCAATTGCCAGAAGGTCATCCAACCACTTGATTTGCATAGCGGCACCTCACCCTGCGAGTGAGCAGTGTAATGCCCCGGGATCGAGATAAAGCAGTCTTTTTCGTAATTATTCCGAAAACGCATAGCCTCATCTTGATTACTCATCACGCCCCCGACGCTGTCCTTAGAATCGAAAACTGCATCGCCGCCATAAAGCGCCGTGTGAATTTGTCCTTGTCTCCTGCCAAGTAGAAAAAGCACAAAAAACCACTTGAGGATTGCTTCGTGAAGAAAAACAAACTTCCGCGTCAAATTGCAGTTGGCATCGCCCTAGGCGTGCTGGTCGGTTGGGCATGTCATCATTTCGCAGGAAGCGAACAAAGCGCCAAAGAGATCGCGTCTTACTTCTCAATGGTTACTGACATATTTTTACGCATGATCAAAATGATCATTGCTCCATTAGTGTTCGCCACGTTGGTTGGCGGCATTGCCAGTATGGGCAACTCTCGCTCTGTAGGTCGAATTGGAATGCGGGCCATGGCATGGTTCGTAACGGCTTCGGTGATCTCGCTGTTGATCGGCATGGTGCTGGTGAATCTGTTTCAGCCTGGCGCGGGGCTCAACATGGAGGTCACTCAGCATGCGGCAGCTCCAGTAGCCGTCAACACCGGCGATTTCAGTCTCAAGGTTTTTATTAGCCACGTATTTCCTCGTAGCATTGCCGAGGCCATGGCTAACAACGAGATCTTGCAAATAGTCGTCTTCTCACTGTTTTTTGGCTTTGCGTTGGCGGGCGTCAAACGTGCCGGCTACACAAAGATCACCGACAGCATTGAAGAGCTTGCGAAGGTGATGTTCAAGATCACCGACTACGTGATGGCCCTGGCACCTATAGGCGTCTTTGCAGCAATCGCTGCGGCCATCACCACTCAAGGCCTTGGTCTGTTAGTCGATTACGGCAAACTGATTGCTGAATTCTACTTAGGCATTGCAATCCTCTGGGCCGTTTTGTTCGGTGCGGGGTATCTTTTCCTGGGTCGTTCTGTGTTCACTCTCGGCAAGCTGATTCGTGAGCCTATCCTGTTGGCATTCTCGACCTCCAGTAGCGAAGCTGCTTATCCAAAAACCATGGAGGCTTTGGAGAAGTTTGGTGCACCTAAGCGCGTAACCAGTTTCGTCCTTCCTTTGGGATACTCATTCAACCTCGACGGTTCGATGATGTATCAAGCCTTCGCGATTATGTTTATCGCACAGGCTTACAACATCCACCTGAGCTTGACGCAGCAGTTGCTGATCTTGCTGACACTCATGGTTACCAGCAAGGGAATGGCGGGTGTAGCCCGAGCTTCGGTGGTGGTAGTTGCAGCGACATTGCCAATGTTCAACCTACCTGAAGCCGGCATTTTACTGATCTTGGGCATTGACCAGTTCCTCGATATGGCGAGGACTGCTACCAACGTCGTTGGCAATAGCATCGCGACGGCTGTAGTTGCTAAATCAGAACCTTATGAGGAGCCGGAGGACGCCACTCATGCCGACTATCCCACCTCAAATCACACTCTGAGCCCAGCCTGAGAACATAAACATGAAAGGCAAATCGAAGCCGTCCAGTAAGTCATCCTTTGCTCGCAAACTTGGCATCGTTGGCGGGCTTGGCTCACTGGCCGGCGGCGATCTTTTTACAAATTGGTAAAGTCCAGGGCAGTTTTAGAGGATCAAGGTCGTTATCACTTTCAGTTTGAGCAACACCCGTTCAAAGACGTCTTGATGCCTCTAGAACGGGGGGCCAGCATGACCTCCAGAAAGTTCTATGTATTTCAGGTTTGCCAGACTTTCGAGGCAAGCGAGGTCAATGCAGTCTTATTGCCATGTTTTGCCAGCCACACTTTTCGGGAGGAGATCCAAGAGGAAATTGGAATACCCGTTCTGGATATGATGGCGGCGTTACGCATGCACGTGGATCATGTCGCTGAACGCGGTACAACGCTGGGCATCATGGCGTCCGACTATGTTAGGCACTCCGGTTTGTTCGAGCGCTATTTCGGCACTGATTTCAAGCTCGTTTATCCAAACGATAACGAGCAATCTAGGTTGATGGGCGCCATGTATGGGGTTAACGGCATCAAAGATGGATTCCTTGACGGGGGGCCACTTGAGTGTGTTTATCAGGCCTGCCTTTCGCTTCAGGATCAGGGGGCCACAATCATTCTGCCTGGCATGACTGAGCTCTCGTTAGTCTGCGGTGATCTGCAACGGCGGGGCGTCAGAGCACTGGATATCAATGAAATTTATGCTGCCTTCGCCACCTTGGAGAAAGGCCAGTCGACTCGTCCACCATTTAAGCTTGGGATAGTGGGTGGAGTTGGGCCGGCGGCAACGGTCGACTTCATGGGTAAGGTTGTGGCGCACACACCGGCTGGCCGCGATCAGGAACACCTCAAAATGGTGGTAGAACAGAACCCCCAGATCCCCGATCGCACAGCCAATCTGCTGTATGACGAAACCGATCCGACGATGGCGATGTACGCAACATGCAAGCGACTTGAAAGCGCTGGAGCCAATGCTATAGCGATTCCGTGCAATACAGCTCACGCATTTGTTGAGCGCATCCAGACGCACCTAAGTGTACCTATTGTGAATATGCTGACTGAGACGGTAGAGGCTATCGTGCAGCGGTACGGCGCTGGCAAAACCGTCGGGCTGCTAGCGACCTCCGGCACAATAAAAAGTCAGGTTTATCACGAGGCAGCCCGACGAGCAGGGTTGCAAATAATTACCCCTGGTGTGGATTACCAAGTATTGGTTATGGAGTCGATTTACGGAGACCACGGAATTAAAGCGGGTTTCACAGAGGGCATATGTAAAGACCAGCTGTTGATCGCAGCAGAGCACTTGTGTGAACTGGGTGCAGATGTGCTCATCCTGGGGTGCACAGAGCTACCGCTGGTGCTAGAGCATAGCGAATCCTACATGATCAAAAATCATGAAGTGGCATTGGTCGATCCGACAACCATTTTGGCATTGAAGTGCATTGAGCTTGCTCGAGAAAATACAGTCAAGCCGATTAGTCGATAAGCCAACTGGCGGCCTGGAACAGATTGAACTGTTGGGAACATCTACATAAGCAGGCAAACTAACTCTAGAATCAACGTACGTTAATCAGTAAAAAAGGCCCTTCTCGGGCCCTTTGTACTCAAATCAAAATCACTTGGTCAGCCAGGACTCGACGGTCGCGGAGCCGTGCTCAGCTTTCCATTCCTTCAGAGTCTTGTGATTGCCGCCTTTGGTTTCGACAACTTCGCTGGTATGAGGGTTTTTGTAGATCTTCACTTGGCGTGGTTTACGAGTGCTGGTCTTGGACTCAGCTGCTGGTGCGCGACGACCAGACTTCGGATCAAGCAGGTTGATCACGTTCGGCAGGCTGTAGCCGTACTCGGCAAGCAGAGCGCGCAGCTTAGTTTCGAATTCGATTTCTTTCTTGAGGCCAGCGTCGCCTTTCAGCGCCTCGAGAGCTTCGAGCTGTTCGGCGAGGTGTTTTTCGAGCTGGCGGAATTCTGCGAGTTTGGACATGGTCGTTCTCTAGGTAGTTAGTTGCCTAACAATACACCAATATGCACAGTTAAATCAGGTGTTTTGGCAGACCCCGTTACTGCCTGCCGATGTAATAAGGACACCTGATCACCGAGATCATGCCCCGACGTCGTGCCGTGATTGGGGAGCTAGACCCGGTGTGGTGGAATACTGTAGCCCTGCCCTAAACGAGCAGCAGGTCACATATACGCGTTATGCGGACTCCTGATTAAATGCGCTTTAGGCTTCGTCGCTAAAAATACTGCAGTCCAAAGCTGCTCCGCTAGCCACTGTGCTTCACTGCGGCTGAGCCTCCAGCCAACCCAACCAAAAAGCAATAAGACGTATTGGCCATCTAGTCTGATCTGAAAATCATAGATAGCCTCTTCGCCATCTTTAAATTCCCGCACCGGTTCGGGATCAAGCAGGGCTCCTGCCATTAGGAAACTTCTACCAGTCATCACGACCTGGAGCAAATCAAGTGTTTTCTGTGATCCAAACGGTTCATGGCGCTCAATTAGAACAGCCCAGTTGTCATGATTTGTTTGGATATTAGACTTATCCGACTTTGGGTGATTTGGATCAAACGAGTTGAGTACCGCTTTGATTAAACCAGACGCGATCTCATAAGCTTGCTGTGTGGTGAAGCATGCTTTGAAGTCGTCTAGGACTACACGAATAATACGGGACGGGGTGAGTTTGACAGTCGCACGATAATGCTCGTCTGTTTCCGGGAAACTGAAAAGTTCAGAGGACTTGAAGGTGAGATGGGATTTAAAACGGTCGTTGCTCATAGCATCCTCGAAAATACTGGCTTACTAAATCAAATTCGGCCCAGCCCTCAAGAATCTTTAACAATTTCAAAAAATTATTTAGTGGGTTAGCCTGAGGAGTAAACCGCCGCCCAGAGTGGTATAGAATAGAAACTTGAAAGAGTCGTAACTCAATGGCTCCATCATCTCCGACGCAGCCCCCAATCTGGATAGGTCGGCACACTGTTCAAGCGCAGTGTTCCTCTACCCCTTCTGAGTGGCGACCGGCTCCGAGATCGAGGGAAGGTCTTCGGTGTATAAGCCTTTTTTGGCAGCGGGTGACCAGGAGAACTTCAGCTTTGCTGTATTTGAAACCAGATCGGAACTCAATACACCGCTTTCACGACGGCTTTTGTCATCAACCGGACATCCTCGGTTGGGTAGCTGTCCGCTGACTCTCCTTCTATGCGTTCACCGATTTGAGTATCTGCTCGAGTGCATGGCGCTCCGAATTAGTAAGGAGTTGTTGGCGCTGATGGGGCATTTGCTTTAGTCACTGCCAGCGGAGCTGGTTGCCAGCCTGAGGCCCTTACGTTTTGAATTGGAAGTCTGAAGGCAGTCAGTCGTCTGACCAAGGATCGAATTTATCCCCGTATTTGGCGCGTAAGGCTCGATGGCGGTTGATCCGCCAGATCCATGGATCGTAGTCCTTGGGCAATGCGGCCAGTTTGTCGCTGATGATCATTTGCACCGCGTCGTCGCGTAAAAGCTGACTAGTCATCTCGCGGTATTCGCCAAGCGTAGTCAAACCATAAATGGCGTGATTTTCTTTCACGTAAAGGTCGGTCATACCCACGCGCATATGGCCGTAGTCGGCTACGTCGCGAGGATAGATGTCCTCCAAGCTGAGATGTCCCATATCGAGCTCCAAGGCAAAATGTACCCGCTGGAGAGTACTGTTTGCGCTGTCCATTTTCGTTGTGCCGCCGGCAGAAAAGCAATCGCTACTCCGCGTGAGCGGCTAGCAATACGGACTAAAAAATGAGGCTCTGGCCGAGGCCCTGAGTACGATACAGCGCGAGCAATAGCTGGCAGAACACAGCGAAGCCGTAATGCCTACAGTGAAGACGTAGAAACCCACGGAGCTTCTGAAGCCTATCTCTCGCTACGTGGCTATTTTTCCGCCTGCAACGACGGGCCTCAGATGAGTATCGGTTGCTTCATCTCTCACCAGGTGGCGCGGGCCGACTCATCTGGCTGATACGAATATCGAGAGTTTTATCTCTCGGCCCCATGTTCGTTTGACCCAGCAAACACAGGCCTCGGACTAATATCGGGATTTCGTCTCTCACCGGGTAGCGCACGCCGTACCATCTGGCTGATGCGAATATCAGGGGTTCCATCTCCCACCGTCTGGAGCGAGATAAATCAGCTGGCCGATACCAATATCGAGCGTTTCATCTCTCAGCCTTCCCATGGCCGTTGTGCCAGAAAACGGGGCCTTTGACGAATATCAGGAGTTTCATCTCCCGCCGGTGGAGCGGGTCGAATTAGCAGATGATACGAATATCGAGGGCTTTATCTCTTGGGGGCGAGGCTGTTGTTAGCAATACAACAGCAACCCACCATTGAGACTGGCCAAGGCACTGTGAGTAAGGTATCTGGAGCCAGCTCGGGTGTTCTCACCATTTGCGAGCTTTGCTGAATCAGACCTCAGCAACGCTCACCTGATTGAAGCAATTTAAGAAAGCTTTTCCGCCCAACCCCTCGCATGAAACTGCTCACGACGTAATTGCCGACTCGAGTTTCAAGAAGCCAGTAACGCCCTTCTTTCCAGGCCCTCTTAATTTTCCCAGTTCTAAGTAGGCCGCCATCCGCTGGACGATACGCGTCACCCTGCCCAACGTGATCGAAAGATACTCCAAGGCACGTATCCTCCGCGATGAATGCATCGCTGATGAAGGCAGTGATCGGCACAGTGTATTGTCTACGGTGCGCGTGCCCCAAGCGACACAGCTGAAAGTCACTCAAATCCTTACTGTGGAATTCCAACTCGATTATTTCAGGCATCCGACCAAAGCTCCAAAATGACTCGATATGTATTTACGGCGCTCATTGCTTAAACGGCCTTCATGGAAAACGCAGCCCCCACAGTCGCTTCTTTTCGCTGCCCTGGGCCCCAGAGGAGGTAGACGGTGTTCTTGGTTTCAAACATGCTGCCTTCGGTGAAAGACAGGCCGAAATTGCTGCGCACCCACATGCCAGGCTGAAATCGATTTCTTCTGTCGAGAACGACCTCATGTGCATATAGGGTGACCGGAAGTAGACCGATGCCCATGAGCTTTTCTTTCTCATCAGGGTTAACCGTAAGGTCGATCAAAATCCATTGCCGTACTACGCAAAATGGCTTCCCTGGGAACGCTTTTGCAGCCAATGCAATCAGCTCATCCTGGGTGCCCTGCCAGCCAGCCGTGGCCTCCCCTGCGCCGTAAAGGAGCTGGGAAATCTCTTCTAACGTAACCATGTAATTTCTCGTATTCGATTCAGATGTAGCTGACACCGATAACGGAGCCAGACGCCTACATGCAGCGAGATTCTGTCTGCTGAGGGCCATGACCGACCGACTGCATATCAAAGCTCGATCAAAAAATCCGGATCGAAACCAGTTAGTTGATTTGGGTAGCCGCGAGGATTTGAAACGACTCGGCATCCACGCTTTATGAAATCCGCTGCGACATGGGTATGTCCATAAACCCAAAGGTCGGCCTTGGACACGAGTTCCGGCCAATCGTTGGCGTAGGCTGCGATCAGGTGTGCGGGAAGATCATCACCCACGTAATCCAATACCGGCGCATGGTGAGTAACTACAACTGTTTTGCCATCGAATGGCTTATCCAATTCCTGTGTGAGCCAGGCATAGGCTGCTTTGGATTTAACGATCAAGTCATCTGGACGGAGGCGACGGTAACTCTCATCAGTTCTGATGACGGTGTAGTCGTTCATCCATTCCCAGGCGACGCGTTTCGCGGCAACGACATCTCCGGTCGACGAGTAATCTGTCCACGCTGTAGTGGCCAAAAACCTAGTTTGGTTAAGGATCAAGGCTTCGTTTTCGAGAACGTGGACATGAGGAGTTGCCGCATCTTTCATTTTGCGGAGCGTGCGCTCGGTGTGGCCGCCGTAGTACTCATGATTTCCGCACACATAGATGACAGGGCATTGGAATGTCTCGTTCGCCCAAGCCACGCCGCGTGATTTAATATCGATGTCCCCGGCGAGAATCACTACGTCCGCTTCGCTCAGGGCGGGCTCGAACAAAGCGAACTCGTTGTGCAGATCTGAATAGATTCGTAACTTCATTGGAGTCGCCGTGTTGGTCAGTCTTAAGCAGATTTCGAAACTGCTGAAGGTGCAGTATTCGTATCTTCGTAGATTGTCCGAACGCCGGTGAGTGAGCCGGCGTCGGTGCTATCGCGAGCGCTGCTATAAACAGCTCCGCTAGCGACCTTATGAAGCTGGACGCACTCTCCGGCTTGGTCGTATCCGATGACCAAGCTGACAAGCCTTTCCATACGATCGGATGCGCTCCCATTCATATGGGGCGCGGTCACAATCTGTACCTCTTCAATCGTGTGATCTGGACTGCGTTGCGAAAGCAGGTGGGCCAGAACAGCGATATCCGCTGGCATACACTTTTTAGACCGCGATCTACTGCCTTCACTAACGCGCATCCGGACGTGGTACCAAAGCTCTTCCGAGTCACGCTCGACCATGCGCCAAGCTGTTCGGCCTGGCCCAGGAAATCCTGGAAAGCCAACCAAACAAGACTCATCTGAAATAAACATGAAGCGGGTTTCCTCGTTGGGCAGTGCTGCAGTTCTGAATAGGACGGCGGGTTAAAACATGATCGTACGAAGGTTGGATGGCGTCCTTCCGTTCATCGCTTCTTAAGCTCGGCGACAAGAATTCTGCGCACGGTTACACCCCCACGCTCTGGCAATTTATGGCTATTGTTCAGTATGAAGCCCCAGTCTTCTGGTGCTGATACCTCAGGTCGTTGCTCAGTTTTGAGTCTCAACTTTGCGACAACCAATGAGTCCGACCGGCACTGAAATAGCTGGCTAGCCCCGTTTAGATCGTTGATCGTCTCCGCCAAATCCCACATAGATAAATATATAGATTTGAATGGGATTGCGCAAACGCGGCATACCGTCCTGCTTTAAGAGGGGAGTCAGGATGTTGCTTCGCCAAGCGTATGCGGCAGTGCTACAGCTGTTGAGAGCTCGTCTAGACCTCTCTCAGCACGACATTGCTCAGACTGTCACACAATCACATGTGAGCCAGCTCGAAGCAGTCAAAACGTCTGCGACATTGGAAGTCAGCCAAGAACTCGCCGAAGCTCTGAATCTACATCCAGTCTCATTCCTAGCGCTCGTTCATGCAGCCCAAGACCAAAGATCGGCTCGTGAAATTCTGCGGCTAGCTATGGAGGAGTTGGATGCCATCGAGCTGTTGGATGCGGCTCTTCCGATTCAACCCGAAAAGCTGTCTCCTCCACAGACGGTAGCAGCGGATAAAAAATGGGAAGCAGTCCAAGAGCTTAAAAAGAAGGACACAGCCAAGCGGAGGTAGTGCAAATGTTGGGGATGCCGAGGTCAACAGTTGGACGCTATTGGCACAAAAAAACTCGTAGAGGCAGTCTTTTCTCCGCTCTTTAGCTGAAGTTTTAGGCACACATTCAGAAATCAATCACGCATGGCTTTTTCGTATGTATAGGCGTGATACGAACAAAGACCTCCATTGTCCTGATCCTCCTGTCCTAACCCTTCTTCACATATCGAACACTCGGTGTAATCAAGCTCAGCTGCGCACCAGAGGCATGCCTGCTCATAGATCACAAAGGTTCCGTGATCACATTGATAGCAGTTTTCGACGCTGGGTTCCTCTCCATCGCGAGGATCGTAGTCATGGGCCTTGTTAAGCGCTTCGACCATCAACGGGCCAATTAGCCCCCCGTGGCCGCACGCATGACACGTGTATCGGAAACGATCATCGTTGTGCTCTACCAGCTCTCCCACGTCCAATGAGTCTTGCGAAGGCATTAGCAAGGAGGAGGCACACTCCTCGCACTGGCACTCATCAAGCCAAGGCTCCATCCCCTTTGGAACCCCTGCATCACTCCAAGCCTCTTTGCATTGCCTGCTCGTATCCACAAAGAATTTGTGATGCAGCAACATGATTTGCCAGGTCTCCGCCAGAATTTCAGCCGGTGGCTCCTGCAACTGGGTTTGAATGAAGTCTCGAAGCACAGGGAATAGCTCAGCTACGAAATCCGCCACCTCACCCAATGTATTGGCAGGGTGCAGATGCTCCAGGTGGTTACGACATTTCTGCAACTTGTTGATGACGCCCCAGTCGACCTCGATATCAAACGCTTCGAAGCGTTTTTGGATCGTTGCAACATCAATGGTTGTGGGCTTGAACTTGCCCACAGGTAGCCATTCGACCCCGCGCGCCCCATCGCTTTGGGGCAGAACCTCAGGAGGCATGAAAATTAGGGCAGCAGCGTCAGCGGGATCATCGACGCAAGTGGCGATCTTGTATTTGAATAGCAAAAGTACGCCAGCGAATAGATTCCGTATCGCAGAGAGAGCTCGCGCAGGATCCCCCCTTCGTCAGGTTGACGTAAGCACCGCTCGAAATCCTCGACGCCCAATCGAATTGACGTCAAAGCATTCTCACGAAGTTTTTCTGCATCGAGCTCGGGGATTAAACGTTGTTGAGCCAATTGGTGATGCTCCTGATCCGATCTGCGCTATCAACATAGTCAATGAGTCTAGGTGCCTCGAGGCTTAGCCCTAGCGGTGGCTTCTGCGATCAAGGGGTCGTCAGGCCAAAAATGCTTAGGGTATCTCCCCTTAAGGTCTTTCTTCACTTCGTCGTACGTCGACTTCCAGAAGTTTGCTAAGTCCTGGGTGACTTGCACAGGACGTCGCGCTGGCGATAACAAATGGAGCTTGAGTACCTGCCGTCCGTTGGCAATTCGCGGTGTGTCTGCAAGGCCAAACAACTCCTGGAGTCTCACAGCCAGTATGGGAGGACGCTCGCTGTAGTCGATTCGAATGTTCGATCCAGAAGGCACACCAATCGTCTGAGGTGCCTGTGCCTCGAGTTGCTGCGGCAACGGCCACGGCAAAAGGGAGCGCAGAATTGATGGTAGATCGATCTGCCCAAAGTGGCTGAGCCTTGTTACCTTCCCGATGTAAGGGGCAAGCCACTCCCCTAGAGACTCCAGAAGCACTTGGTCACGAAGATCTGGCCAATCACTTGTGCTCCCCTTCTCCAAATCCAGATCCCGCAAAAGCGCTACACGCGCTTGCCACTGGCGCAACTCTGGAGTCCAAGGTAAGAGTTCAATTCCCTTTCGCCGGATGTAATTGATCAACGCCTGGATGCGGGCTTCGTCATCAAGGTTTGTCAGAGGCACAGAGGAAAGTACCAAGTCCCCGACCTTCAACTGTCGCTCCGCTCGAAGCACGCCTTCTCGCTCATCCCAGTCCAGCTCGTCCACCTGACGGACTTGCTCCTTCAGAACGGAGTTGAACAGTTCCTCATCCAAGTCAGCAGCCAGATAGATGCGCTCTTCACGTTGACCTTGGCGACTGCCCAGATCAGCGATCACCAACCATGAATGCTTCATCAGCAAATCGCTTTCAGTAAACGTAGCTGCACGGCCATTGGCGAGACGGTACTCAGCACCACCAGGGCGACGTTGTTGGGCGACACGGTCGGGGTATGCCAGGGCCAATAGAGCTCCCACCCACCGTGGGTGCTTAGGATCCGTCACCGGGTCGGCAATGGGGCCGCGCAGATAAGAACGGTATTGCTTGGCAAGCTGCCTAGCACGTTGCGTACCGCCTTGCTCGGAACGCTCGGCACGCTGCTCTCCAGAAACGATTGCAAGGCGACTGTGGATATCCGCACCGGCGCCACGCTGGATATCACGTTCCCCCAGTAGAGCGGCGATATCGCATGCAAGATGTCCAAGACCGAAAGCATGACCTCGCAGAAGCAGATGGGCTATTCGCGGATGCGCCGGCAATTCCGCCATGTCTTGGCCATGCTTTGTGAGCTTCCGATCCTCACCCAGAGCCCCCAAGCGAACTAGAATGTCACAGGCTTGAGAATAGGCAGCTGCAGGCGGGACATCCAACCATTTCAGATCTGTAGGAAGAACACCCCATCTGGACAGCTGCAGAGCTAGTCCAGCGAGATCAGCCTGCTGTAATTCAGGAGTACCGTAGGCTGGCAGTTGATCGTGCTGAGCCTCTGACCAAAGCCGATAACAAACACCAGGCTCGAGACGACCCGC
This sequence comes from Mesorhabditis spiculigera, assembly GCA_958295435.1. NCBI lineage: Eukaryota > Metazoa > Nematoda > Chromadorea > Rhabditida > Rhabditidae > Mesorhabditis > Mesorhabditis spiculigera. Next base: position 16,421 of record CATQJA010000004.1, read on the forward strand.
ACGTCCCGCCCGTTGAGTCGCGCTCGCTTTCGATATTCTCTGCGTGTCCAATCTAGTCATCCCACTACGCGGGTCGAATCGAGGTACCCGTTCAAGTCCAGAGTCGATAACTACTCGAACACCTTCGATAGTCACGCTGGTCTCGGCGATGTTGGTAGCCAGCACAACCTTTCGCTTTCCTGCAGGAGGTGGATCAATCGCAGCTCGTTGTGCAGTTAGCTCAAGTTCTCCATGCAAAGGGCAAAGCAGGACGTCTTCTCGATCACCCAAGCGATCTTTTAGGGTCTGATGCACTCGCCGTATTTCGGCCTGCCCAGGTAGAAACACCAAGAGACTTCCACCCTGCTCTTCCAGAGCATCCAGGCATGTCGAGACCACGCGCTGGTCAAGATAGTCGCTTGATTGATACGGAGCTCCCCAGATCGTCGTGACCGGGTACATCCGGCCTTCACTGGTGACGATAGGGGCATCGTCGAGCAATCGAGAGAGTCGCTCCCCCTCCAGCGTTGCGGACATTAGCAACACCTTGAGGGGGAAATCGTCTCGCAGCATCTCGCGGCCATTGAGCGTCAGTGCCAAGGCCAAATCTGCATCAAGATTGCGAAGATGGAATTCGTCGAATATGACCAGGCCCACACCTTCAAGTGACGGATCCTCTTGCAGCCTGCGAGCAAGAATTCCTTCGGTCACGACCTCGATACGAGTTTTCGGCCCTACCTTGCTCTCAAGCCGAATACGGTAACCCACCGTTTCGCCCACCCGCTCACCAAGCTCACCCGCCATTCGCTCAGCAGCCGCTCGCGCTGCGAGTCGTCGAGGTTCAAGCATAACAATGGTCTGACCTTCCAGCCATGACTCGCCAAGAAGGGCAAGCGGCACTCGCGTGGTTTTACCTGCTCCAGGAGGCGCTTGTAGTACGACCTCATTGCGATCATTCAACGCAATTAGAAGGGCCGGTAGGGCGGCATCGATTGGCAACGTAGTCATGCAGGCTCCGAACTGTAGGATGCCAGTATAAGGTTGTCAGGGAGTACGATGCATGGGTAAGCAAGAGATCATGACTTGCGCATAAGAGTGCAGCAGGTATATGAACTAACATTCCGGGGAATCATTTTCTCCCCGCCCCTCCCTTTCATGAACTGCAGCTCCAGCTCCCAGGCCGGAAAATCTCGGCCCTGATAGTGACGACTGCGTTTTATAGTGAACGACCCTATGGAACTAGCCCCCTTCGATACTGGCAATGACAACACGATGTTCATTTGCCTCGAATGCATAGGGGATCCTATGCTCAAGGGATTCAAATCGCTGCCTAAGTCCGAGGTCACCTGTACCGCGTGCAACAGCTCGACTCGGCGAGCTGTTCATCCCGCACGAATTGCGCGTTTCATACGCAAGCACCTACCGACACACTTTTCTGTCGACGATGGGCTCTATGATGGTTATGAGATGTCGCTGGCAGAGGTGGTGAGTAGGGCCATTCGATGCAACAACTCAGTCGTCTGCGAAGCCATCGCGCAAAAATGGTCAGCTCCCGCGTACGTGAAGACGACTTCTACTGGCAAGGCCAAGTGTATTGCGTGAAGCGCAGCCCCTTTGACGACGAAGAACATGAACGCTGGTGGATCGTTGGTGACTGGCAAGACATTGCTTATGAACTGAGCCATGAGCGTCGGTTCTTCAGCGACAAGGCACGCAAATTCTTTGAATCCCTCCTTCATGAGGCATTGAGTGCAGAAAGACCGTGCAGCCCTGGAACGCCAGCGGTCATCAAAACGCTACTTTCAGGTACAAAGCTATATCGTGCTCGCGTCGCAGCCAATCCAACTGAGGTTCAGCATTTCAAAAGCAACCCTTTGGCCGAGTTGGGTGCACCACCTCTGGATCGCGCAAAAAATAATCGGATGAGCGCCGCAGGCTTTTCATGGATGTACGTATCGCAGGACGCCAGCACTTGCATCCGTGAGGTGTTACCCAATCAGGGAGACACGGTCGTGGTGGGAGGGTTTGTGTCCACTAGACCGCTGAGGATCTTTGACCTCAATGCACTGAGTCATCGACTGAAGCATGCGCCGTTAAGTTTTTTTAGCCCTGACTATGAACAGCTCAGCAATCACCGACAGCTTTTGAGGTATCTCCACGACGAGATTGCTCAGCCTATCGAACGCCCTGAAACCGACTACGTGATGACTCAAGCTTTCGCCGAATACATTCGTTGCTACGCGCCGCATCACTTTGATGGCATCAGTTATCGCTCTGTGCAGCATCCCGGCGGGATCAACTATGCGCTGTTCGCTATAGACAATGCCGAGCGCGTGCGATCACCTTACAGCCGTCCGGCATTCGACCTGGTGATAAGCGGCGATTCCGTGACACTGCACGTTGCAGAATGAGTCGGTGCACGGTGCCGTGCAGCCTGGAACAAAAGCCGTCGCAATTTTTAGAGCTTCGACGATCTAGCAGCCAGCTTCAATCAAAGCACCAATTTTCAAATTGGAGAGAGTGAGCCCAGTGAAAACTGTGGTTCATTGGTTTTGAATTTCACGCTCAGTCAATGCCGGATTAGCAGCTTACCTTCCGGCGCACACTGCCGCCTTCCAAGCTCACATCTGGAGAAATTTAATTCGCGAATCGGCACCTGTTATGAAACCCGCCCATGATCAGCTGTACATAAACACAGCTCTTAAATTGCTGTTCACTAAATATGCCAGTTCCAGCTAGACCTGCTAATGGCCTTTTGCTAATTTCCAAGTGAATCCAAAGCTACTGGATGAAAGCAGGCGACTGATGCCCCGCATCAGTGTACTTCGGAGGGTAACGATCAGCATCGCCTCCTGACGAGTTTCAAAAAAGGCAGGCATGCATTGATTACGACACCACTCGGTAAGTACACAGGGATAACCTGGGAAGCAGAATGTCAGCTCGTGTTCAAATTCAAGCACGGAGCAGATGGTTATCAGCAAGTTCCCGCATCTCCGGGTGATTATGGCATCGAAGGCTTTACTAAGCGCACTGGTTATGCCTTTCAATGTTACTGCCCTGAAAAGCAGTACCATCAGGATGAGCTATATGAAAACCAGAGAGATAAAATTAATAAAGACCTTGGTAAACTAAAGAAAAAAACACCACAGAATTGCAGAAAATTCTCGGGGACACCAAAATTTCAACGTGGTGTTTCGTCACGCCTGAAATCAACAGAAACAAATTGCTCTCCTATGCTCAGACCAAGCAAGCAGAGGTAAGGGCATGGGACTTACCGCACTTAGACAAAAACTTCACCATCCTACTGCACGATCATGAATTCTACGTGCAGGAGTTCAACTACACTGAGAATATCAGCAGGCTTACCTCCATGCCTGGGCTCGCCAACAGAAATGTTGCCGAAAGTGAATACGACTCTTGAGCCATTTGACGAAAACCTTGCCAGAAAATGTAGTTTACGAATGCCCGGAAAACCTGCCAGACAGGTGGAAAGCTTGGTAGTTCTCACCACAAAATCTTTTCTAGATCACGATACTTATTTTCAGTCGTTGTACGACCGTTCGCCTCAGACTTATGTAAACGTTGCACGCATCGTAAATGCCTTCGAGTTAGAAGTTCAAGAATGGGGACTCACGTCAGATGCAACACCTGAGCAGCTAACAGAACTGGTAAAGACCAGGCTGATGGATTTCTTGGTCACCGACCGCAACCTAAACATTGACAAGTCTACGGCAAGCGAGGTGGTGCGAAGAACCATTGCTCGCTGGCTTGCGATCTGTGAACTGGACTTCAACGAGTAAATTATGGCTCAGCTTAAATTCACAAGGCGGCCCATCCCCGTTCTTTCAGAACTTCGTCCAATATACAAAATATCGCAAGCACTTCTTATACTGTATCTGTCGTGCCGTGGTGCAAAAGGCAGCCTTCCAAAAATCCATCTTCTAAACTGGGCGCTCAAAACTCCCGAACGTATAAAAGGTCTTGCAATAGGAGCAGAACATGGTCAATTACATCTCCCCCATTTGGGGTTTTGATCCGGCCATGGCAATTGCATTGAACCTTGCATTCAAGGATTCCCTGATTACACCCACAACGAACGGCTTTGAACTCAGCCCCAAAGGAAAAGCCTACGTGAACCTGATACTTACTGACGAAAGTATACTCAGCGAGGAAAAAGCCGCCCTAAAATCAATCGGAAAAAAAATTACGGAAGACATGGTAGATTCCGTTTCCAAGGGATGGGAATAATTATGTACATTAAGGCGATCAAGATTGATATCCAGACAGCCAGCGGCCCGTTTGGATTTTTTACTACTTTCAATCGTAATCTTAACATCATCAGGGGCCGTAATTCCGCCGGCAAAAGTACAATTGTACATGCGATCATGTACGCTATTGGCATGGAAGAATTACTAGGTGCCCAGAATGAAAATGCGCTGACTTACGCCCTAAAAGATCACCTTGAACATGAGAACATCAAACATGCTATTCGCTCATCCAAAGTAACAATCGAAATTGAGAACAAAGGCAAAACAATTACTGCCACTCGAAGTGTGAAAGAAGAAGGACTTAGCACAAAACTTATACAAATACAGGAGTGTTCGAGCCTGACCGAGGGACAGACCGCTCCCACTCTCTACAAGTTTCTTCATGACGGTGGCAGCGCGAAAATTGAGGAAGGCTTCTACACCTACTTCGAAAAATTCCTAGACTTGGCATTGCCTTTGGTACCTAAAACCAATGGCAAACCTGAAAAACTTTATTTGCAGTACGTTTTTGCTGCAATGATGGTTGAACAAAAACGTGGGTGGACTGACTACATCGCCAATCTACCCTACTTCGGGATCCGGGATGCACGGATTAAAATTGTCGACTTCCTCGTGGGAACTGACGTCTTCGAAACAGATGCAAAGCGTGACATCCTGGATCAGGAGGCAAAGTCAATCCACGAAGAATGGCAAATTTCTTATCGAACACTTGTCACCGAAACACTAAAGCAAGGCTTGCAATTTTCTAACATTTCCAAAAGACCAGATTCCGACTTTAAGGCCGAACTTGTCGACTTCTACAAAACGACGGAAGGCGTAACTGAAAGCATTTCGGAGTATCGAGTACGCAAGGTCAGCGAGCATGAAATCATTGGCCTGAGATTAACCCAACAGGGTGAAGCGCCAACCCAGGAGTTAACACACTCCATAGAACAACTCACCAGCGAGCTCGAACGCTTCACAGTCGCTTACGAGACCTGCTTAAGCAACCTTGCATTGCTGCGTGTTAACACTACCAGCAATAGGTTAAACACTAAGCAAGCCCGAGACGAACTGACTAAAAACCAAGCCGCGCAAAAGCTCATAAAATTCGGAGCTTCGCTCAGTTTGTCCACCGCAGAAAACGCTTGCCCCGCGTGCCATCAATCCATCGGACACTCTCTTGTCGATCTACATGAGAGCACTCCTCATATGGACATCGGTACCAACATTGACTATCTGAGCGCTCAACTCAGAATGCTTGAACGCGAGCGAGGCGGCATCGATCAGTCGATTAAGGAAGCGGAAGCACTTAAAGAACAGCTGGCTAAAAATATTGCAACAACCAAGTCTGCAATGAGAGCTTTGCGCTCAGATCTGACCTCCAACTCTTCCGTATCTAAATCAGGCATCAGACGCCAATTACAGATCGAGATGGAGCTCGAAGAGCTCTCCAAATTCGAAGCGTACTCTGATCAAGCACTGGACGCCTTTGAACAACTAGCAAACCGTTTCCACGAGAACCAGAAAAACCGCGCGCAGATACCCCGAACCCATTACTCAGATGCCGACTTCGCCAAGTATCGGCTATTCGAAAAAATGTTTCGCGCAAATATCAGTGCCTTCGATTACCACAGCGCGGCGATTGAGGACATCGAGTTCAACAAGGAAAACCTACTGCCGTACTTGGCAAAAATCGAGCTCAGAGAGATCAACGAGCGGAGTATGCCGTCGTCTACACCTGCAGTCTCGACTACTTCAGCAGTTGCCCGAAGTGATGACACCCCCAAAGGGAAAGGCAATATCGCTCGAGAGTCCAGTGCCAGTGACTTTGTCCGTCTCATATGGAGCTATTTGCTCTCCATCTATCAGACATCTGCTCATCCAACAGTCAACGGAAATCACTTGGGGATTTTGCTGCTTGACGAGCCAGGACAGCATTCGATGGCCACCAAGAGTCAGCAAGCGTTGTTCCAATTGCTTTCATCGGAGACGGGGCTACAGAGCATCGTGGCGGCCTCTTTTTGATGACAGCGATGCGACCTACAAAGAGGCAACTTCGAACGTCCAGTTCAAGCTTATACAGCTCGGAGACAAGTCTATTTTTCCTGTTACTGATGGTAAGGGTATCTGAGGTTTCGGGGGAAGGGTTTGGCAGTAGGCGGGAGGGGCTAGGTAGCAATCACATCTCTCCCTCCCGATGTGAAGGCGCACCTATGGCTGGATAGGGATTCGCAAGAGGGGAAGCGGGTGCTGGGACTGAGGTCAGGATCTGGATGATAGGTAGACCAAGAGGCCTCTACTTTTTTGACAAAATTCCATGTTATTTCGGTGTAAATGGCAAAACCGTGGAATTCGTCGAGAGGTCCAGCAAACCCACGCCGTCCAGCCGGGTCATCCTGCAGGCGACGGGTGAGGAT